>CAUYON010075872.1:0-11419 GCA_963573935.1 Arctocebus calabarensis
CCAAACTGCAAAACAAAAAACTAGCCGGGCGCTGTGGCGGGCGCCTGTAGTCCCAGCTACTAGGGAGGCTGAGGCAAGAGAATCGCTTTAGCCCAAGAGCTGGAGGTTGCTGTGAGCAGTGTGACGCCACGGCACTCTACCAAGGGTGATAAAGTGAGACTCTGTCTCTACAAAAAAAAAAAAAAAAAAGTTGAAATACACTGCTTTAGAGTATTGTGAATATGAGATAGCAGTCACGTCTATCTCCCAATTTTACAGACATTTTTTTCAGCACTTACTAGCTGGCCTCATTGCCACATTATCTTCCCTTATTTACATTAAGTAAACATTTATGAGGCAGCCAATATACCCTGGGTATAAATACATCAGGTGCCTAGGATACACATTGAGCAGAACTTGCTCTATGCCTCTGAATGGGTCTTGGAACACGAGGGGAGAGACAGGTAATGCAAAAATAAATGCCTGATCCCTGGTTTTATGTTCTAACAGAGTTCTGAAAGAGGAGCAGAACCGTCAGAAGATAGGTGTATATGTGTGTGTGTGTGTGTGTGTGTGCGTGCGCGTGCGTGCGCGCACATGTACACCTCTTGTATTTATTCATTTATATACATGGGTATATAAACATGGTATTCACTCCAGCTGTCTTAGCAGCCCGAAGGCCATAGGAAGACAGCAGGAAGGACCAGGAGTGGGTTGCAACCCCACAGGCTTTTTATCTTAAGGTCTTCCCACCATCATTTATCATAGGTTAACCCAGTTCTTCTTTTGAGTCATTTGTCTTTGTTTATTTTTTCCCTGAGACAGTCTTGCTCTGTTGCCCAAGTACATCATTATAGTTCACAGCAACCTCAAACTCGTGGGCTCAAGCAATCTTCCTGCCTCAGCCTCCAGAGTAGCTGGGACTATTAGCACACGCCACCACATGCAGGTAATTTTTCTATTTTTGTTTTTGTAGAGATAAGGTCTTACTGTATTGCCCAAGCTGGTCTCAAACTCCTAGGCTCAAGCAGTCCTTCCAACTTGGCCATCCAAAATGCTAGAATACAGGCATGAGCCACTACCCCTGGACCATCTCCCTTCTCCTAAAAGTCTTAATGTTGAAGTAGAAGGTATTTCTCCCTCATATGCCTCTCTCCTCTTTTTATACACGAGCAAGACCTCTTTTTATGAAGAATTACATTTATGAAGAGCAGATATGCAAATTTATTCTAATATGTATTGCTTAATTTCTTGAATACACTCTAGCTGCATTTATTAACAGATTTTATTTAGTCATCTGTGCAGCTAGTAAAAATAATTAGCTATCTGTGAATTAAGAGCACAATCCAATTTAAAATGTGAATTCATTAGTTTTCGACTTTAGTTTTTAATTTCACCTGCTGTTTACTGCCTAAAGGAATGATAAATTGTTTTTTAAATGAAATGTATATTGAAGGAAGAACCTTCAGCAACCCATTTTTTTTTTTTACTTAAAATCTGCTTCTAATCTGGTCTGAAAATTTAAAGATGTTGCATTAGACTGTGCCAACCCCTGATGAATTGAAAGGTATTGTTCTAGTTCTTATTGCCAAAGGAAGTAAAGGTGCTGGGTTAGTTAGTCCAGTTCTTTTTGTTGTAAAAAGTTGAAGCCAGCTCAGGTTTAAAAAAAAAAAAAAAAAAAAGGAGTGCAGAAGGTAAGATGAGGTGGATGGGGTGGGGTGGGTGTTTTGATTATGAAGAGAGAGATCCAGGCATCCAATCCCAGGACAGTCTTTAGCCAGGCAGCTCAGCTAACTCTGTGAACTGGGACTTGAGCTCTGCGCAGAGAGGAGGCAGCTCTTCTACTGCTGGTCTGTCCCTGGACTCTCCTGCCTTGTTCCAGTTTCCCTCTCCCCTCCTCCACCATCTCTCCCAGGCTCCCTCTTCCCTCCTTCCTCCTGCCCCTTCTCTTCCTCCCCCTCCTCTCTCTTTCCTGGTTCCCTCTACTTTTTTGTGTGCTTGTTGGCCTGGCCTGCCTCCTGTGTGTTGGCCCTGCCACCATGGCTACTAATTGACATTAGTTTTTGTGGATATCTTAAATCAAGCTCCTGAAAGAAAGGAAGCAGTTGGCCCTGTTTCTAACCAGAGACATTGTGCAATTTTCTTTTTGAGAACTGATTTGGCCTTTGAATTATACATATCAGTAGGACATTCTCCAACTTACCCAAAAGTTCTGGGTGGTTTGGTCAGAAAAATTATGTTTTAAAGTGTGGTTTGATTTCCAGGTCAGCTGCAAGAAACTATTTATCCTATGAATAAGATGAATTCTAACTAACTGCCTCAGTTCCCACCAATCTCATCTTTCTCACTGTGTGTGTTTTTGTCTAGGATTTAGCCAGGGAGGATCGGGGAGCTTAAGAGACTCCCCACAGGGGATGTGAGGAGCTTTGGGGAGATAGGATGGGCTCCAGTAAAGGGTGTAGAAAAGTTCATGGTCTCCAGAGAACCCCTTTGTGTAATGTGTTGGGGTCAGGTAGGGTTCGGGTGGGAGGAGAGTTTGGACTGTCTGGGGAAGAGGCTCCAGTGGGGGAAGGTCAGAGACAGAATTCTGTCTTATGCCCAGTGTTGGCACTGGCAGTCAGCAAGGCTCTGTGTGGCAGTCATAGCTATTGGTATGGACAAGTCTACTGTAGGCCAAGTGCTCCTCAAACAACTTCCTGGACTCCTTCAGCAAGAACTTAAGAGAAAAAAGTTTGGGGTCAGAGTTCCATCTGCATAAAATAAATGCCGTAAAAGTGGTATTTATTGTTATGATTATTCTTGACCATGAATGTTAGAACTCATTAGGCAAGTGAGTGGGCTGGATTTCCTGAGCCTTCACAGCTGGAAGGAAGTGTTGGAGGGCATATCTGGGGACCAGGCCACTCCATGGTCTGCCCTGACATTTTACCCTGGAGGATAGAAGCTTTGCTCCCCGGGATTTTGAGATTTATATAACTTTAACCATTACTTGCTTCTGAAATTCTGCTTTATTATCTCTCTATAGGTATATCCTGTATTAACCTGATAATATTTTTAGAAGGAAGGTTCAGAGTCCCAAAATTTAAAAGTAAAACAAACCCTCTTTTCTCTATAGATTTTATTATAAAGTAGGGGTTGCATTCCTGGTGATAAAGTCCTCCATGGAATGAAGTCGAATACTTTGATTTTAAAAAGGATTAAGATTAGCCATTCTGTACTTATTCTTCACCTATTTCTCCCCCAAATGTGATAGCTCAGGAAATTGCTTTTGGACTGAAGGATTCTTGAACATTGATGGTCGAGAATAATCACAATGACAGGAAATGCCACCTTTATTTCCTCGAGTTTAGTGTGTAATGACTGTTTTATGCAGATGGAGTTCTGACCCTGAAGTTTTTTCTTTTATGTTTCTGTCTGAAGGAGTCCAGGCAGCTGTTTTCCTGAAGAGCAGTTGGCCTACAGTAGACTCGTCCAAACTGACAGCTAAGATTCCATACTTCGCAGCTCCAGGAACTTGGCATCCATCTTCCTTACACTTCTATTAGTAGGTGCTGCTTGGTACACACATAATCACCTGGAACTTCATTTATGTATTTATTTATTCCACAAGAGTATTCTTCTTAGGTCCTAGAAATATATCAGTAACCGGAGCACATATTGCCTTTTACCCTCATAGAGCTTAAGCAATAAGCATAATTAATAATTACACAGTTTGTAAATTAAGTGGTTCCCAGCGATCGGTTTCATGGAAGACAGTTTTTCCATGGACTTGAGTTGAGACGGATTAGATTCTCAGGAGGAGGGCACATCCTAGATTCCTCCCACGCGGAGTTTACAGTAGGGTTCGCACTCCTGTGAGTATCTGATGCCACCACTGATGTGACTGGAGGCAGAGCTCGGGTAGTGATGTGAGCAGTGGGGAGTGGTTTCAAGTACAGATGAAGCTTCCCACTGCTTACCTCCTGCTATACAGCCTAGTTCCTAACAGGCTGCAGCCTGGGACTAGACCAGACCAGAGACTAGAATACAGGCACGAGGAATGGGAAGGAACATTGCAATTTTCAAGAGGGTGGTCAGGGTTGGCTTCACTAAGAGACATTTGAACAAACACTGAAAAAGGTAAAGAAGCAAGTAATGTATCTGCAGGAAGGACAGTTAGCAAGATGGGGCATCTACAGGAAAGGCCTGCAAGGGTAGAGTAAAAGTGAGAGTGGAAGGAGGAAGTAGGAGAGGGAGCAAATCAGATGGAGGCAGGCCAGGTCATAGTGGGGCCTTGGAGGCCACTGGAGGGACTTCGTCTTTTATCCTGAGTGGACTGTGGAACTGCTGGAGGGTGCTTAGCTAAGGACCCTGATTGTAAGGGATAAGGTTGGCTACTGTGATTGAGAAGGACCAGGCAGGGGGCGGGGAGGTGGGGCATGGTGAAAGCAGGCATCTGGGAGATGATTATACATATTAAGTCTGTAAACCTTTAGGGCGAGTGTTAGGACTAAGGTGGTCTGGAGTGCACTTGAGTATAGACAAAAGGATTGATCAAATAAGTTGGCTGACGTCAGAAACCATCTTCCTTTTATCTTACTGTGGAAACCAGATGTTTGTATGTTGAGAATGTCTGATGAGCCCCAGTGCCTGTCTCCGGAAGTTGCATCCAATTTACGAAGGACACCATTTAGAGAAATTCAGGACTTTAAATAGATACTGTTAGCTTCTTGTTTAAAAAATTTCAATTTCCCCAAGTATATCATATTTATACATACACTGTTTATCTTCTTCTAGGAAAACAAAAGCTGTTCATTGGAATAAAAATTCTGAGTTTTATTTGTCAGTTAACTCAGTAATTGGTGGTATTCTCATATATTTGAACATGGAAGTTTTTTCCCCTTCTAAGAAATTATACTGGGTAATGTGTTTGTGTGTGATATACTATATGAAGGACTTCTGTGTCAGATGGGAAGAAGGAATTCCATGGTATTTCTTGTACAGTATGACAGACAAGTGTTGATAATCAATGGAAATAATAGTGCCAGTGGATGTATTATTTTAAGTAATTAATTTTTTCTTTGATATATACCAATAACTGAATTCTAATTTAAAAAATATTAGTTATATAAATGTCAGATTCTTGAGAAACTTAATGAAAAAGTTATATGTATTTTTCACAATGGGATAACTTACAGGTTTTAAAAAAATATATAAAAAAATATAAAAAAAATATAAAACCACACATAGATATTACAAAAATTACAGACAAAATAGAAAGAAGGCAAACTTTGCTCATCAAATCTTCTCCCAAAGGAAACCATTGTTAACATTTATAGAACACCCTTTCAAGATTCTTTTTTCTCTCCTTATGTATTCACGTCCTTCCTTTCTGAGATCATATCACATGTACTCAGTTGTCATCTCCTTTTTTCAATTAATGATTTAGATGTCTTTTCATGTCAATAAATATGATATGCCTTTGTTTTTAACCATACATTTTATTTTTTATTTTAGAGACAGAGTCTCACTTTGTTGCTCTTGGTAGAGTGCTGTGGCATCACAGCTCACAGCAACCTCTAGCTTTTGCAGTTCTCTTGCCTCAACCTCTTAAGTAGCTGGGACTACAGCATTTTTAACCATATTTAACCCCAACTTTATTGTATGGATACATATAATACGTAATTTTTGTTTTCTAATACTAGCAGGACTTCTGTGATAAATATGTTTTGTGTGCTTTTTAGCTTTTTTCCTTAGTTGTAGAATTGTTGTAACAAAGGGGTGCACAATTAGATTCTGCTACACTTTGTGTCTGCCTTCTAAAATAGTATGTAGGCTCTCTCCAACAGTCCCAGTACCAGATAGTGCCAGTTACCTCATCTGTTAAAAAGCAGAGCATTATTTATTCTTCATAATTTTTGTGAACCTCATAAAAAATTATCTCATTATTTTAGTTTTTCTATTTGAAAACCTCAAAAAAAGTAAAAATCTCCCATCATTTCACCACTCAAAATTATGTATGTTTCTATATGTGTATATTTAATTATACACGAAAAGAGTGAAAGGGTCCTCTTGGCCCATCCAGTCTTTTCCCTGACGTGTGTAACTTTTTTGCATCCTACTACTTTGGTTTTTTTTTTTTCTTGCAGTGAAATCATGCCTAACATATCAGGGCATAGCTTGCAAACATCTCTAAATATAATAGACCATGAACTAATGTGCTACCCTTAATAGATGATGGATATATTCTGACGTCCTTCTATCTGGTGACCTCACGGTATGTCCACCATGTAAGAGTTCCATACTTAGTTCACGTATGAAAGGAAATTTAGGTTGTTTGATTTAGCAGTTCCAGTCTCTAGGGATTTTTCTTACAAAAATGCTTACGCAATTCCATAGAGCTATATGCACATGTACACAAGGTACTTAGTGTTAGCAATGAACAATTGAAAATTTCCTTAATGTCTGTCAAGAAATTGGTTAAAATATACCATCTTATGAAATGTTATTCTGTTCAAAATAAATGTACTAGATCTACTCATCTGGAAAGTTGCTTCTGATATATTGTGAAGTGAAAAAATAGGTTGCAGAATAATATATGAAGTATACTCACATTCATGTTTAAATATTCCAGGCAGTATGCCTTCACAGAGAGGTATTTAATGTATTGTCAGTAATTTGAAGGTTTACAGTGGTAAATTGTTACCGTTGCATGTGGGCCTGTCTGGGAGGAAAATGGGAGGAAATAGAAAACTTTCCCTTATACATGTAACAGGGATATATTTTGTAATAAATACACAGTTTATTTATTTATTTATTTCAGTTTTTGGCCAGGGTTGGGCTTGAACCCACCTCCTCTGATATATGGGGCTGGCACCCTACTCCTTTGAGCCACAGGCTCCGCCCCACATTTTATTTTTTGTTTATTTTTTTGAGACAGAGTCTCACCATGTCACCCTCGGTAGAGTGCAGTGGCGTCACAGCTCACAGCAACTTCCAACTCTTGGGCTTAAGTGATTCTTCTGCCTCAGCCTCCCAAGTAGTAGGGGACTATAGGCATCCACCACAGCACCTGGCTAATTTTTTTGTTGTTGTTGTAGTTGTCATTGTTGCTTAGCTGGCCCTGGCCAGGCTCGAACCCACCAGCCTCGGTGCATGTGCCTGGCATCGTAACCCCTGTGCTATGAGCGTCAAGCTACATATGCATTTTAAAGATAAAAAATATATTTAAACTCTATAAAAACATTCAGCGAGACTGAGCAGTCTCTGGGATTCCTTCTGCATAACAACTTATAATTCCATGAAAGCACATTTAAACATAGAATAGTAAATACTTTCTATAGATACAGAGTGTCTCATGCTCAATGTGGTAGAAGAGTGAGAAGAGGAAGAGGAAGAGACCGTGAACAGGGAGGTCAGAAGGGAGTTGGTTGGCTGGATGCAAAGGTAGGCGTCATTGATACTGGTTCCAGAAGAACACAAGATTCAAATTCCCCTTCTTTCAGTGAGCCGTCCATTTGAGAGCAGCTCTAAGTGCTACCAGCCTTCCTTTTCTAGACAATCCATTCTCAGGTCCTCTCAGTAAGACCCTTTGCTATGCAGGATACCTTGCTGGGCACTTTCCTATTTGTCAATGTCCATCTTGAAATGTGACAACCGAAATCAAATACAACTGCCTCTCACGCCCCGGCTCATCCGTATGGGATACAGTCAGACTAATCCAGACTAATGCCGTTCCCAAATCTCTGAGAATTACTAGTGAATGGTCTTGGTATTTTTCTTCATTTTTTGTCCTACAGGCATTCTAGCTTGGTAGTTCTCCTGTTTTAGATGTTTTCCTCCTTTCTCCTCATATTTTAGATTAAAATATTTTCAGGTCAGCCAATAACCTGGCAGGGAGATTCTTCCTGATCTCTCAAGATTTGTATTGTCTTTTGTCAAGAGTCCATTATTCTGGTGTAGAGAATCAAGTCATTATCTTTGACTATTTATGTAGCTAAATAATTAGTTTGTAGTATCATCCTTTGCCTTCTGAATCTTTAAATGCTAAAAACAAAAACAACACAAAACACCCTACTAGAAATTCCTAAATCTTTTCCTGGATGGGGCTTTGATGTTACTGAGGATACTTGCTAGGTGGTTTTTTTTTTTTTTTTAATAGTTTCTGTAACCATTTACAGGTTATGGTGGTAGTGAATCAGGAGATTTGGAAATGACATCAGCTCCAGGAAGGCAAGCAATAGGACACCTTTGAACATCACTTCTCTCTACTCTGATGCTTAGGTATCTCTCGTGGAGAAACCTGTGTTCTGTCCTTTTCCTGGTGCTTTTAAAGAATCCCATAGAGGTGAGAAGCTCTTCCTTCTTTGGCAGGTCCCCATTTACCCCAAGAGGTGAGCATCCTTGTTACCAAGGGCTATGCAGCTGTTTCTTCTGTCTTTCCAACTTTGGTGTTGCTGATTTCTCTCCATTCAGTCAGGTTCTTTTTGTTCTTTTGAGCTGTCATCTGACTTTGAACTCTCTGCCCGCTTATACGCTGTAGCAGAGAGTGATTTCTCCCATTGCCTCAACTTTTCCACTAATGAGAATATCAATTCCTATTTATGAGTCAACTTAGCCTAGACCTTGCAGAAGACAAGAAACACTTTTGTCACCAGGGCATTGTATAAATTGGGGGTAAAATAAGTAAAAGTACCCTCTTTGGGCGTGTGAAGTGCAAAAAGTTCTTCCTCAGGTGGATGAATTAGAAAACTATCCCTCTTCCAGGGTGAGGAAGGCTGGGGACCTGCTTGAAGGGGGACTGGATTTTAGCCCCATCTTTCCAGGTGTAGGATACACTTGCTTGCAACAGCTTGAGTTGCCATATCATCTGGGTCTTGTTTGTTTGTCCTTTAGAAAGACCTATACACATGGTGGCTGCCTCTTTGCATCCCGATTTTCAAATTTTTGGTGTAGTAGTTCTTAGAAATACACCCTCTATACCAGTTACTGCTGGTTTGGTTCTTTATTTCTTTTTCTTTTTTTAAACAACTCAATAGAGGTATAATTTACATACTTAGTTGAGCTATAATTTACATACCATACCATTCATCTCTTACTGTTCAGAATACAGCTTGATGTTTTTTAATAAACTTCACACCTCACATGAATATCACTACAGTCTAGTTCTAGGATATTTTATATCACCCCCCCTCCAAAGTTCTCTTATGCCCATTTTCAGTATGTTTCTGCTCCTGTCCCCAGCCCTATGGGATCACTTACCTGCTTTCTATCTGTATAGATTTGTCTTTTCTGGAATCTCATATGAATGAGATTGTTGTCTTCCTTTTTCTTCTTTCGTCTAGTATTCTAATAGAGTTCCAATCAGGGCTCCTTGCAGTAGCTAGGGGTCAGTCCTGTCCCCTTCTGCTGCTGCACGCCTGCCCTGATCTCTTCCTTTCTTCTTTGGGGTTCAAACACGATCTTCTACCTCCTACCTTAAAACATTCTCTTGCCCAGCGTTGCCTCCGGCCACCACCCTATTTCTCTGAGCCACTTCTGAGTCCAGCTTCTCAGATTTGACTTTATGCATTCTCTCCACTGTCGTCTGTCTTGTGGACTCTCTTTTTTGTGGGGTTTATTTTTGTCTTTTACATATCATATTTAATACAATATAATTTAATAACATATACATAATATATCTAATTATAATGGCTTACTATTATATTCAGTATTAAACATATTTATCATGAATACATGCACATTGAAAATAATGTATAATGTGTATAGCAAGCTTTAAAGCATAGTGGTATAATGAATATCTACAACTGTCCTTTACCCCTTCCACATCTCTTCCTTGTCTCTATAACTACTTTTGGTCCTCTTAGTCATTTTTAAACAAAGAGTCTGAACTAAATTGACTTTGAAATCTGTTACATTGCTACAATTCTCTGATTACTATTGAGAGATTAATTTTTAGTTTAGAAAGTATTATAGAAGATTTATAGCTAATTTATTTTATTATGAGACCTTGGCAAAGAGTATGACATGCAATTATAACACGTTTCTCTAGGAAATTTATTCTACTTATGTCATTTGCTTCAGATTATTTTTTCTAAATTTTTGAAACTGAAAGCTAAACTTGCTGTAATGTTGTTCCCTTCCTTTAAACTTTGGATAGAATTCCTTTAATCAGTTTAACCAGTCCACTTATTCCCAGGGGAGCCATGGATATCAATTATTATTTCGGTTTAATATGATTACTACTTAAATGTTTAATAAATGTAAGACTTGACACTTAGGGAGAAGCTGTTTACAATGATCAAAACTAGCCTTGGTTTTCTTTTATTCTACCTGATATTTAGTTTTCCTGTTATAATGTAGATTGGAAATGGATTGGTAGAGATGTGGAAAACACTTCCATCTCACTCCCACCCCTAGGCATAAAGAGTTATATAGAATACTAATTAGTGATGGATATTTAAAATATTTGTAATTACATGTGTCAGTTTTCTAAATATTTTTATTGAGTATTCATTATGTTTTTGGAAGTTTAAAATACTTTCATATTCCTTTTTTGGTGTACTGATGTCATTTAAACAGTTAATACTTTAAAAGTAGACACTAGCTTTCCTTATTTTACTTCATTAATGCATTCTAGGAAATATGGTGACTTTTCAATGAGTTACAAGCAGACCAGAAGTGGTTGACCGTTTTTCTATGGAGCTGGGTGTAGGTCTGACAGGAAAACCACCTGATCTTTTCTTTTACCTGACAGGACAGGCCCAGAAGAGAGTGGAGCGTCACTTAACGCTCTGTGTTGGTAGGAAGGATGCTCGGCGCCAAGTGCATTCCAGAGCACAAGTCTTCCCTGGTCTCAGGAAATTCTCCTACGTGGGCGGCCTGTGGCTCCAGCACATGCACAGCTTAAGTTTCCCTTCGGCCTGAGACTTTCTGGTTATTTATTTATTTATTTATTTTTTCTTTTTTTGAGACAGAGCCTCAAGCTGTCACCCTGGATAGAGTGCTGTGACATCAGAGCTCACAGCAACCTCCGATTCCTGGGCTCAGGCGAGTCTCTTGCCTCCGCCTCCCAATTAGCTGGTACCACAGGCGCCCGCCACAACGCCCGGCCATGTTTTGGTTGCAGCCGTCATTGTTGTTTGTCGGGCCCAGACTGGATTCGAACCCGCCAGCTCAGGTGTACGTGGCTGGTGCCCTAGTCCGCTGAGCCACAGGTGCCGAGCCAGCAATATACAATTTTAATGCAATTCCTATTAAAGCTCCATTGTCATATTTTAAAGACCTCAAAAAAATAATACTTAATTTTATATGGAATCAGAAAAAAACCTCGAATAGCCAAGACATTACTCAGAAATAAAAACAGAACAGGAGGAATCACGCTACCAGACCTGAGACTGTACTATAAATTGATAGTGATCAAAACAGCATGGTACTGGCACAAAAACAGAGAGATAGATGT
>CAUYON010075876.1:0-87800 GCA_963573935.1 Arctocebus calabarensis
GATTTTTGGTCTTCTGGATATATACCTAGTAGAGGAATTGCAGGATCAAATGGCAGGTCTATTTTTAGATCCCTAAGTGATCTCCAAACATCTTTCCAAAAGGCACATATTACTTTGCATTCCCACCAGCAGTGTGGAAGTGTTCCCTTTTCTCCATATCCACACCAAAATCTCTGGTTTGGGGATTTTGTGATGTGGGCTAATCTTACTGGAGTTAGATGATATCTCAGGGTAGTTTTGATTTGCATTTCTCTGATGATTAAGGATGATTAAGCATTTTTTCATGTGTCTGTAGGCAGGGCACCTGTCTTCTTCAGAGACGTTTCTATTCAAGTCCCTTACCCACCCTGAGATGGGATCACTTGTTCTTTTCTTGCTAATACATTTGAGTTCTCTGTGGATTCTGGTTATTGAACCTTTCTTAGAGACATAATCTGCAAATATCTTCTCCCATTCTAAGGGCTATCTGCTTGCTTTACATACTGTGTTCTTGCTGTGCAGAAGATTTTTAGTCAAGCTGGAAAAACAGTCAAGTACTCTATCCTTTTACAGTAGTGCCAAAGAAGATGAAATATTTGGGAGTTTACCTAACAAAGGACATGAAGAATCTCTATAAAGAGAACTATGGAACTCTGAGAAAAGAAATAGTTGAAGATGTTAACAAATGGAAAAACATACCATGCTCGTGGCTGGGAAGAATCAACATTGTTAAACTGTCCATACTACCCAAAGCAATATACAATTTTAATGCAATCCCTATTAAAGCACCACTGTCATACTTTAATGACCTTAAAAAATTAATACTTGAGTTTATATGGAAACAGAAAAAAATCTAGGTTAGCCAAGACATTACTCAGAAATAAAAAGAAATCAGGAGGAATCACGCTACTAGACCTCAGACTATACTATAAATTGATAGTGATCAAAACAGCATGATACTGGTACAAAAACAGAAAGGTAGATGTTTGGAACAGAGTAGAGAACCAAGAGATGAACCCAGCTACTTATCGTCATTTGATCTTCGATAAGCCTATCAAGAACATTCAGTGGGGAAAAGACTCCCTCTTTAATAAATGGTGCTGGGTGAACTGGCTGGCGACCTGTAGAAGACTGAAACTGGACCCACACCTTTCACTATTAACAAAGATAGACTGTCACTGGATAAAAGATTTAAATCTGAGATATGAAACTATAAAAATACTAGAAGAAAGTGCAGGGAAAACTCTTGAAGGAATTGCCTGGGAGAATATTTTATGATGAAGTCTCCCCCCAGGCAATTGAAGCAACACCAAAAATACATTACTGGGATCTGATCAATCTAAAAAGCTCCAATCTGCTTTTTATCAACCAAAGGGCTAAGGCCTCCCACAGTCTGGGAGCACCATGTCACTCCCTCTGGTCACATCCTGGACACGCACGGCCCCAGGGCAACAACTCCTCCTGCACCTGCACTCCCCAGTCTGGAACTCCCCTGGGAGTTATCCTTTGCGGAGAGTAACACTGTGTCCTGCCATGGTGAGAGAGAGCTTGTAGAAGAGTTCCAGGAGTCTAATACCTATTGTACATCATTTGAAAATTATTTTAGACTCCATGTCTAGTCCCTAGTTTTCAAGCACTCGCTGCTCCAAGTCCTGAAGGCTGGACTATAAAAATGAGCCAAAGAGAAAAAAAAGCAGGACGGTGGCCATGGAAATCAGAATCTGCTAAGGAGTGTGCAACAATTCACCTGCCAAAAAAAAAAAAAGTGAGCCAGCTTGTCACAAGTCTTCCCCATCCCTGACTCAGATTCCAGAGTCTGCAGACTGCTAAGTGTGTTCGCTCTCATGCTTCACTGCCCTAGAAATGTTACCACTATTGCCTCCTCGCCCATCTCCTTTGACGGGGTGAGTACAACAGGCTTTAAAACTTGATTTAATTGAACTAATGTACACAGCTATGATTCAATAAAAAATAAATAAATAAATAAACACTGAAATAAAAACTTGATTTAGCCTCATGGTGGTGAATTTTCAGGAGGAAACTGGTAGAAGCCCACAGGTGCACTCACCACCATTCAGGGGCCCCTTGCTGGTCATGTGCCCTCTGCCGAGTTATCGCTTCCCCGACTCAGACTCCTGATTCCTGACATGAGGGTAACGATAGGATCCAACTTCCCAGAGCTGTTTTGAGGAGTAGGTGGATAATATCTATAAAGGGCTTGAACAGAAAATTCCATAACCCCAGTTATTATGGCCTAAGTGAGGATAAAACCCAAGTTATACCAGGTGGGTAAAGAAGAATTACCTAAAGCATTTTCCCTTCAAGAATGAAAGTCCCTCTGCTTCTTTGGAGAAGAAAGATTTCAATTTTTTTCAAATTGTGAAAGTTCAGATGCAAGTGCATTTACATAAAGGAACAAATTCAGGACATATCCCAGTTTTTACGCATGTTATCTGCTACTGAATCTTTACAAATATTTTCTTTCAAATATGTGTTTCCAGCAATCAAGGACCAGCCAATGGAACTCGTTGGTGCCGTATCCAAGGCCACTTATTTACCCTGTATTCTATGTCACTATGGGCCTCGTTCTTTACTTGCAGCGCAGTACGAAGTTCAAGAGCATGACTTTGATGGTATACACCCTGGTTCAAATCTTTTCCACTGTTTACTAGTTGTGTGAATTCTGGCAGGCTTTCGCCCATCCTGCCTCCACTGAACACAATAGCAACCCCCATGAACCTACAATCTACAAGCTACTTAGAACTTAGTACTGGGCGGCACCTGTGGCTCAAAGGAGTAGGGTGCTGGCCCCATATGCTGGAGGTGGTGGGTTCAAAATCAGCCTCTGTGAAAAACTGCAAAAAAAAAAAAAAAAAAAAAAAGGACTTAGTACTCAGTGAGCTCTCAATAAAGATTAAAGCTATACTATCATTTTATTTTAGTGACAAGACGAATATGTATTTCTAAAAGCTTGTATAATTTTCACCCACAATCTCACTTTTTTTAAGTGTGTCTTTTCTGGAAATTTTGCACCATGCCCCAAGCAAGCTGCAGGAATATAGCTCAGCTTTTTCAGAAATAATGGCATTTTCAATAGAGAAACCTTTTTTCTCTTAGCCGGCCAATGTGTTCAGCAACAGTCAAAGGCCCAGGTGAGGGAGGCTGACAGTGATGAATGGGAAGGGCCAATTGTTAACCTTGTGCTGAACGAGATTTTGGCAGGACCAGGTGAGAGTTGGGAATTGTTTCTAGGTTTTCTTTTAAAATGATAAAAGTAAGTTTAGAAAGTTGGACAAGCAGATGCACAATTGCATAGATAAATACGATTTCCAACGATATGGAGGCTCAGAGATACCAAGAGGAATCCATGAGCCTAATTGTGAAAAATGGGGTAAAGAGATTAAGGAAGAACAGGTGCAGAACACACACCACAAGAATAAAAATTCACCAGTGGCCGTCAACGTACACTCTCAGAGAGCAGGCTTGTCAGAGAGGCTCAGAAGTGTCCCTTCCATAGAGTGCAATAGCAACACTCTGGCACGGAAAGTCAGCACTTGGTTGACCAAATTTTCCATAATTTAAATTTTCTTCCACTAAAAGATTAAAGCCTTTTATACCCATTTCTTCCTGTGGGCCCTCACCCTCCCACTTGCAAAGCAGCAGGCATCTGAGACCAGCTCTGCCTCTGTCTCCCATGGCTGGGGCTGGAATCATGTTAAAACTCTTCAAACATCTTTAAAAACATCATCCATTTAAAATAATGACCTTTCTAAATTCTTTCATAAAAATCTGTTGAACAATATGTAGTATAATTCTCTGTCTTCCAAAGCAGAGGATACTGACTCTGTTTTTAAAGTACTATTGCATAGAATATTGAGTCTGGGAGATGCCTCCTCGAGCACCTTTTGGCTGTCTGGGTCATGTTTCAAGCTGCTGGCTTTCATTTTAACTTTTGCTTATTTATTATTCTACAAGCAGCACATTCTCATTGTTGAAAATCTACAAATTATGGAGAAGCACAAAGAAAGAATGTTTAAATCACCTCCAGAGAGACACAGTTAATATTACCTAACTTTTCCAGTAAGTTTTGTATTATTCTTATAAAAATGGGATCATGCTGTGTGTACTTACTGTGCCATAAACATTTTCCTGTTCTCACTCTTTTTCTACCACAGAGCTTTTACTGATCTGAAACATTTATCTATGCCCAAGATGTACTTAGTGAATCTCTCTATGTGGGACTTTGTAATAGTACATTTCAGACATTTCTTCATTACAAATAAAGCTGGAAATGTTCCATCATCTCCGTTAACAAGGATGACATCTCTAAGACTCAATATTCAATGCAATAGTACTTTTAAAACAAAGTCAGATAACCTCTACTTTGGAAGACAGAGAATTATACTACATATTATTCAACAGATTTTTATGAAAGAATTTAGAAAGGTCATTATTTTAAATGGATGATGTTTTTAAAGATGTTTGAAGTGTCTTAGTGCATTTTATGCTGCTTTCACAGAATACCTCAGACTAGGTAACAAACAGTAAACAGGAAATTATTTGGCTCAGAATTCTGAGTCTGGTAAGTCCAAGTTCAAGGGGCCCCACGTGGTAAGGGCCTTCTTGCTGTGTCGTAACATGCAGAAGGCATCAAATGGGTGAGAAAGAGGAGAAGGGGCCGAATTCACTCTGTTGTATGGAACCCACTCTTATAATAAAAGCATTAATCTGTTCAGGAAGGCAGACCTCTCAAAATCTAATCACCTCTTAAAGGCCCCTACCTCCCAATACCATTGCACTGGAGATTAAGTTTCCAACACGGGGTCTTTGGGGACATATTCAAACCACAGCAGTAAACTATATTCATTTAGTTAGGAATGTAATTTAAATGACCTGTCTCACTCCCCCAAAATATCAAGAAATAGGAGAAACATTTCACTGGACAGCGTCTACTCTAGATGCACTTAGCAACAGCCAACAGATAACTTTTCTTTCTCTCTGCACTGTTACTTTTACCCTCCAGAAATAGCTAGGGAATGAGGGAGAACACACGGGCGCTGGAGGGTAGGTAGTATAATTGTTGCTGAACCAAGGAGTCCCTGGGCCTGTCACCCAAGCCAATCAACGGAGAAGCAGATGACGGATCAACAGTTTCACTTTTACTGACAGAAAAGCAGCTGTGAGAGAACCGCCCTCCCCTCCTTTCCCTTTGTTTCTTTTTATGCTCGCAGTAATGGTACACATCAGCAATGTTACTACTGTCATAGTACACATCAGAGTCCCCCTCACAGGTGACAAGCTTACACCGTATCCTCCATCTTAGAGTGGTTATATCTTCAAAGCGTTTTTGCCCTAGAGTAAATTTATAGTGCTAACTTCTCTGGGTGCCTTACAAATAAGGCTATGCCCTCCTTCCTGGGGCAGCACTCTATCATTAACCTTTACGGTCACGTACAGCTGTTTCCCAACAGGGCATCTGAACGATGACAAACGGTACCTTTGCCCCATAAGGGGCCCTTCCTACTCAGGAGAGGACCCCATCTCTGTCTGTGGAGTAGGATCTGCTGTCTCTCTCTCTCAATAAACGTTCCTGTAGCTAGCTGGCTTGCTCTTGAGTTCTTTTCCTATAGGAAGCCAAGAACCAACTTGGGGCTTCTTCCCTCCCTTGGGACACCCCCTTCATCAAAGTCACCCTATTTTATTTATTAATGGTCCAGAGCAGGACAATAATGATATAGGCAAATTGGGAGACGCCAAAGTGCTTCTTTTAAAGGAAAAGGGGAAATTTCTGGACTTAATAAGGAGAGAAAAAAATTGTATGCTGAGGCTGCTAAGATCTGCTATAAGAACAAATCTTCCTTCCATGAAATTGTGAAGTTAAAAAAAAAAAAAGCGAGAGAGATTTGTGCTAGTCTCGCTGTCACACTTCAAACTGGAAAAGTTACAGCCACAGTGTGTGATAAGTGCTTTAGTGAAGATGGGAAAGGTGTTCCATTTGTGAGTGGAAGACAAGAACAGACATGTGTTCCAACTGATGGCAATAAGTTGTGCCAGAGAGCACCGAGGCTTGAGGAAGACTTCTACAGGGACACCGAGCCACTGGAGACAGTCACAGAAACTCAGGAGCACAGAAGGGCTGCCGCAGCCCCACACCACAGCACAGTGCCCAAGCCATTTTCCCGCATTTGTCTCAGCATTACACCAAGGAGAAGGGTGTGTACCATGCAGTTAGATATTCTGAGAGTGAAACCAGACTCACATAGCTCTTATCACAGCATTTTGTAATAATTGCTCCATTTTGTTAGTTATTGTTGCTAACCTCCTCCTGTGCCCAACTTATAAATTGCTTTATCATAGTTATGAAGAGGGGAAACAGTATATACAGGGTTTGACACTGTCTGTAGTTTCTGGCCATCACGGAGGCCTTGACACAGGTCCCTCCCCTGTGGTGCAGGGGCGAGCACTGTGTATTCAAATATCAATTTCCAACTCAAAAGGAAGGAAACATTGGGCTTTTCAAAATGCCCCTCAGCGTGGTAAGTGACAAAATAAAGAACCAAAACAAACTTTTCCTTATGCAATTTGCTTTTATCCTCAGTGAAATACTGAACGTTTGTAGTTCCTAACAGAATCACTCGCCCGATTATTTTTTAGGTCAACTTGACCTAGGGTAAGAATACTTCCTAGTGGGTTTGCGTGGTGTCATTAACAATGGTCCTCTTTATTCAGATGTTGAGGTACAGCTCTGGGAAGGGCTTGTGAGAACTACACAGACCCCTGTGAGTGGGCGGCCGGCTGGTGGGAAACACACAAAGGGGAGCTGGTCTGCTCAGCTCACCCACGCCCGCACGGCTTGCCCCTTGTTGACCTATATTCTGGACTTTGAGTCTCCTGGCTCCTTTAATTTTGTTTCTGAATATGCTGCCTCTTTTGCCATTTTCTATTTGGGATTAAGCTTTAAGAAATGTACAATAGGATGTTAAGATTGCCATCCTCTTGAACACGTGCTGGATATTCACAAGACGGTTTGTTTCTCTTGGGACATCTAGAGTGAGTCTGAGGTGTCCCACTGATTGGGAACCTGGTGTAATCTGCAGTCCTCATGGGAAGCTCACAGAATGCCCCATCAGGGATGCCCAGTGTTACAGGGCAGCTGTTAGTGTCACGGAGGGGAAGGATCCACAGCAACAGAAAACCAGCTAAGATCCCTGAGGACATGTGACCTCCCAAGGAAAGTAAGAGCAGGTCTGAGGTCTGAACCTCCTGTTTGTCACGAGAGTGCCCTGCTGTGAGCAGTCAGAGAAATGGAGGGTTGCTGACCCAAAACCAAGTTATGATACTGGGGCGGGAGGTGAGGAAAAGCTGATTAAAGTGCCCAAACTTTTGTACAACCCTTGCTCCTATAGACCAGCCTTGAGGGGTTCACAGCTTCACCCTTTGCTACTTCTTTGTTAGGTCAATGACCTCCCATCGTGTCATGGGTGTGGCTTTGCACTCAGGCCTTGATTTGAATCCCTCCTAACAACCAGACTAATTTCAACCCTGAAAATTTTACTTACTGCATGCCAGCCTCAGTTTATTCATCTATACAGTGGGAATGATAACATCTACTCTACAGTGGGCTTATGAAAATTAATTGTATTATAAATGGCAAGAACTAGTGTTGTTTATGTTGGCTGTGGGCCAGGGATCTTAGATGAACATTCAGGAGAAACCAATTCATAGGAACTGTTTTGTGAAAGGAGGTATTTTGGGGAAAAAAATCTCTTCATAACTCCCAATCTGACACTCTCTGGTCAGCGTGTGGTACAAATCCAAGTCAGATGACAAATGTTCTGGCAATGCAGGGGCCACTGCGGCTTCCAGGGTACTTTGTTCTGTGAATACTCCACATAATTACTCCAAATGTCAGTCTAAATACATGAGGGTGTGACGTCCACAAGTCAGAAAAGTGAAAAAGTAAATCCAAGACCCTGGAATAAAATTATTGGTATTACTATGCCCTCAGCACACAGGAAATGGTCAATCATTCTGATAACAAACGGATCCACCTAAAATCCCAAAGTAGAAGGTTTTATCTCAAAGGAAATATATTCAGTTCTGCCTCCTGCCTCTCCAAATAGCATTCCATTGGAAATGTGCAAATAAACTTTTAGAAATTAGGCACTTGATGAGTGAATTTAAATTGAGATGTATCTGTAAGGTTCACATCCATTAGCCTTGATTCATCTTGAGAAATCTGAATTTAGAAACCCGTAGCTGCTGCCTGCTCCGGCATACAAATAATTCAGATTTACATCCTTTCCTCCCAGCTCTAACTGTATGTATTTTCCATCAGCAAGGACAAGACACAGAGCTACAAATGAAGGGCAGCGCTTTTAATAACGGGCGTTGGATGGCGAATCAGCTCACTCGACAGCCACAATGGTTCAATGTCACCAAGTTCACAAAGCACTTAAGTGTCTCACTATCTGGTGGGGAAGGACCTTTTGTAGCCAGTGCACACAGCCGCAAACTGGTCTATAGGATGTTGACGGGCTCCTCCAAGGTCAACAGAAGCAGGGAACAAAGAAATACAGGCCCTAGGCAAGGTGACTCCTGAGATTTGAAATAAGAACTGGCCAAGGCTAAATAGTGAAACGCGAGTAAAAATCCAAGGCAGAGCTCTTGCGACTGAAGTTGAATTCAGCGGCCTCACTCCACAGACGGAAATGTCTGCATGCAGGACGCCTCCTAAAGAGATCTCAAGTTTAGAATGAGCGGATGTGACAGCAAACCCACACTTCCCATTGCACCGCACTCGACTTTCCATTTTGACAGGAAACAGGAAGGAAATAGCACTGCCCTTTCAAAAGGCTCGATAATGAGCCATCTGAGTAGCCGTTTTAGAAATGACTGTATTAATTGGGCTTAATTTATCACCTTCTGGGTTATCCGCAGATGGGAGAACAGAGCTTTCCCCTAAAGTCAGAGAGTATCAACCGTTTAGAGGTTTTGCCAAGAAAAAAAAACAGAGTATTTTTTCCTAATTACCAAAATTACTGTAATTCACAGAATAATCTGAAACAGCTGGTCATCTGTTTAGGAGATAATTTCACATCATCGCATAAAATAAATGTGTGCGGGGATCACTGCACTTGCCTATTCTTGACTGCATTAACTCACAGTGGGAACAAACAGGATGAACAATAGATTGTGCTGCCCAGACACAGCCTTGCTGGCGTGTATCCCACAGCACAAGAGATTGTTACAAACTTGTAGCCAGTAGCCAGTGCAACGGAAGTCATTTCAAGACCTTACCTGTGAAAATACCGTCTTCTCCCTATAACTGAGAGAGAAAACGGGAATTCTTCTTTGTTTCTTTATATTGAGGTATGGATGATCTTAAAATTGCCAATCAGGAGGGATTGTGAGTTTTTGCCAAAGCATCCTGGATGCTGCAACTTCTGAGGCTGTTGGACACTTCTCATACCTAGGACAAGTAAGAGCAGACCGACCATGGCCCTGAAGGAGAGGTCGAGCCTGCTGAGGAACAGATGCCCGTTTGGGTTTTCTGCAGTATTTAGGTGGGGAGTTAAAGCAATCTCTGGAAAATATTCAACTTGTAGCCAAACGCTCTGTTCATAACACCCGTAGAAAATGTCAGTAAAGATACTGGAAACTTCTGCCACCATCATATAGGCAGTAGTGTTCCTTCAGACCAGACGGAGTTGGAATTGCAAATAACTCACCGAGATGAAAATTGAATGTGCAGAGGTGAAACCTGTGTCATGCAAGGCCCCAGTGAGGCTATGTATGAGGGGGGAGGAGGCAGAGCCGTGGGGAACTGAGAGTTTGGAAACCCAAGAAGCATAGGGGGCAGTCGGTGGAATGTTTTCCACGTGATCCCACGTTGGTGTGGACACACAACCGTCCATTCTCCTTTCCCTCCAATACAGCTGCCGCGTCCCCATCCTCCCCTGGCCACTTCCCACATTCACCCACTGAGGAATCAGCTCCGACTCTAGGCTAAGACTATTTTATTTAAATCTTTCTCCTGTACTATCTGAATGGCTGTGGTGACTTGATGGCTGTGTTTATACTTGACTCTGTTCCCTAACAAAGAAATCCATTTGCTTTGCCGACTAAGTGAGGCCTGACCTCATCCACCACCCTCTGATTACTGCAGAGCATGGTCATGCCGCAGCCACACCCACCTCACCTGCAGAAAGACAGAGCTGAGAAGAATATGCTCCAGCTCCATCCATGTAAACATGAAAGAGGTAAAGTCTCCATCTTTCTTTAAAGCTGCATAATATTCCATGGTGTACATGTGCCACAATTTATTAATCCATTCATGGGTCAATGGGCACTTGGGCTTCTTCCATGACTAAAACCCAATTATAGCACAAGAATATGGGGAAAAGGGCAAGGGGGGGGAGGGGAGGGGGGAAGTGGGTGGAGGGAGAGTCATTGGTGGGATCACACCTAGGGTGCATCTTAGAAGGGTACAGGTGAAACTTACTAAATGCAGAATACCAATGTCTCCATATAGTGATTAAGAAAATGCCATGCAGGCTATGTTAAACAGTTCAATGAAAATATTTCAGATTGTATATGAAGTCAGCACATTGTGCCCATGATTGATTGCACTATTGTACACAATTATCATTTAACAAAAATTAAAGAAAAAAAAGACAGAACTGGATCCATTGTTACCTGCCATCTAAGCTTTCACAGTAATGGAAACAGCCCTGTGAGTTTCCCAGACAATCAGAGTTCAGGTGGCTCCAAGGTAGAATTATCAGTCTTAGCAAATTAAAACACAGGACACAGTTAAATCTGAATTTCACTAAACACCAAATTATATTTTACTATATGTATGGGTTAAATATTCAAGTAGCTAAGTGCAATGCTATAGGGCCGCCTCCCATCGGTTTTTATCTGGTCACCCTACTTCAAGGTGAAGAATTGGGAAACTAAGAACTCTCATCCCCTCCCCAGCCACGGAAACTGACCAGGCCTGACTTTGACAGCGCTAACCTGGGCCACACACCTTCAGAGGAGCCCCCAGCAGAGTGACAGTCGCCGCCGTCCTGCCTCCAACCCTCACCACTGCTTCATGCTGTCCCCTGTGCCTAGTGGCACCAAAGGGCCCACAGCAGTCGAGTACACACATTTCTACCTTTTTATTCCCTTCAGTTCAAGCCAACAAGCTCCATTCCCACCATCAAAACTAAAACACGGTTTAAACAAAAAAAGGAAAGAAAAACTGCCTAATAGGGACAAGTGACACCAAAAGGGAGATCCAGGCACAGACTGCGCTCCTGCCCTCTGCCCAGAAATCCCCACGGCTTCCGCCTGGGGCTGAGCACCCCGGGCAGCTGCAGTGTCTGCTCACACTGCCTCAGTGTCCTCAAATGCCTGTGCTCACGTACACACTCGCACACAGATACACACAGTCTCACACAAATGCACACTCACACAAATACAGACAGGCTCACACAAATGCACACTCACACACAAATACGCACTAGCTCACACAAATGCACACTCACACACAGATACACACAGGCTCACACAAATGCATATTCACAAACAGATACACACACTCACACACAAATACACACAGGCTCACACAAATGCACACTCACACACAGATACACACAGGCTCACACAAATGCACACTCACACACAGATACACACAGGCTCACACAAATGCACACTCACACAAATACACACAGGCTCACACAAATGCACACTCACACACAAATATACTCTCACACACCCACATGCCCCATACACACGCACACACAAATGCACACTCATGCACAAATACACACTCATACACAAATACACACTCTCACACAATTGCACACACCCTACACATGCTCAAACACACAAATGCACACTCACCAATATACACACTCTCACACAAATGCACTCACACACAAACATACACATACTCACATAAAAACATGCTCACACACTCACATTCACACAAACCAATGCTCACATGCCCACCCCCATAAGTGCACATTATATACACTCACATACTCCCAATGCACACTGGAACACAAAGACACACTATTCACACACACTCATGCACACATTCTTGCACATCCAGAGTACACGACACGCGCTCACGTACACTGACACACGTCTGTACCACACAGGCGGCATGGAGCCCTCAGCTGCTCTTTCAGAGCAAACATCTATCCATATGTGAAAGAACTGTCTCATTTTTAAAACTTTCGGTGAATGCATTGGCGACTCCGCAGTTCACTGTGGCTTTATCTAAAGTCTCAAGAAGGGAAGGGTGACCTGAGCTTGTGCTGAGAAAACGGCCACTCTTCGGACAAGCCCTTGTGACTTCTTTTTAAGACACAAGAGCAGCTGTCCTTCCCGCCCCAGCCTCTGGGAGGCGCAGGATGGGCATTCGGCAGGTGCGAGAACCCCCGCCCTTCCCAACTCCCTTCTTCGGAGGTAAGGACTCCTCTGTTATAATTTCCTCAAGTCTGTTGTTCAAATAGGTATGATATAAATACTCATGATCTTTTAGAAAGCCGGTTCTTCTTTCGAAATATTCTCTTAAGTTTAGTTCTTCAAGGAGGTACTCAAAGTACCAGCAGCCCCAGGGCTGGCAGCCTCCACCCAGCAGGTAAGGGGAACTGGCGGGGGCCCACTTTGCAGCCGAAGCCCTGAACGGAGAAGCTTTATTACCTGACCTTTAAGGGAGGACGGAGCTCACTCAGGACGCTTTCACTCAGCTCCGGTGCCCGTGCCACTGAGCTCCACGATCTGACCGGTCTCCGGGAGGAGCCGGGAGCCTGAGCGCTAATGGACCCGACCCGGTGTGAATGTCAATCGGCTTGCGGGGAAGCACTTTAGAAAGGGCCCCCAGGTGGGAGGGGAGTCAGGGCTTAAAATACAAACAAGAGGAAAGCAGAGAGCCGCTCCTCTGGGGGCCCGGGAAGGCGGTGCTCTCAGGCCCCAGCAGCAGAGGAAAACAGCCCCTTCCTCTCCTCCCTCCCACCCAGACACTCGCCACCCCCACCAGCCTAGACGCCTCCAGTTCTCTGGCAGCTCGGCCAGACCCCTTCCCACCCTGGAACCCAGGTCATGGCCAGAGACTTGGCTTCTTTGGAGTTGCAAAGCCCATCAGAGTGTAAGTGAGAAAAAACATCAAGATACCCAGAGATACCTGTCCTTATGGAGATTTCATGGGTTTCAATGAATCACTAGGTTAAATTTTAACATAACTCTGTGGTTTTGTCCCCTGGGGCACTTTATTCTACCTTCACAGTGGTTGCATCCCAGCTGATCCCCCATGGACACCTGATGTCCCCGTCTGTCATCTTCCTTCCAACTGCAGCAAGGAGAACATGTCACAACTCACACGAGACCCTGTTCCACTCTCTCCTGAGATGGGGATGCTGCCCCAGGGCTTGAACAGCCATGCTGAGCACAGCAGTCCTGTGAGCCCCCAAATTCACAGATTGACGTCCTGATCTCCAGCGCCCCAGAAGGTGACTGCATCTGGAGAGGAAGCCTTTGGGAAGTGGTTAATCACACTGAGGCTGTCACAGCCAGCCCTAATCTGCCTGGAGCCTGTGGCTCAGAGGGTAGGGCACCGGCCCACATACCAAGGGTGGCAGGCCCAGCCAAACTGCAACAAAAAAAATAGCCGGGCGTTGTGGTGGGCGCCTGTAGTCCCAGCTACTTAGGAGGCTGAGGCAAGAGAATCGCCTAAGCCCAAGGAGTTGGAGGTTGCTGTGAGCTGTGTGACGCCACATCACTCTAGCGATAAAGTGAGACTCTGTCCCTAAAAGAAAAAAAAGAGAGAGAGAGCTGAGGACGCAGACACACAGAGAAGGTGACTGTTCTCAGGCTGACCTGGGTCAGGCCAGTGAGCACCCAGGGAGTCTGGGCCTGTCCCTCCCTCCTGTCCACCAGGCACCCATCCTGGTGGCCCAGCCCCGGCCATGCCTCTAAACCTTCTGGCTTGTACAGGAACTTTACTCCTCGTCAAATCTTTTTCCTCCCATTTAAATGTGCCTGTGTCAGCCCTCCCTATGTTTCCAGGCAATTTTTGGCCTCGGCTATAGCACCGTCCCCATTTTACAGGTGCTGACTCTCACACCTGCCTCCAAATGACAGACACTGCTCTGCTTAAGGAGCCGTGTATTCTCCACACTCGGGACAGCAGACTCACTGAGGCACCCACAGAAAAGAACTCAGCTTGGGTGGGCACAGCACGTGACGTGGGGCCAAAACTGCCCACAGACTCACGCTACTGTTGTGTAGAGTTCACAAGCCATTCCTTTCTAGCTAGGGAGAAAACTTCCTGAAGACTTCTGACACTGACACAGAAGCTCCCCAGTGTCGTCTTCAGTTGTGAAGCAGGTGATTCTCCGGCACACACAGCCTGCAGGTCTGGACCACGCCAGGGATAAGGAAGCCCGTCAGCCCAGACTGACTTGCTGACAACACGACGGTCACTCCACCATGCCAGGGTGCCTGGGTGACTCCCCTTTAGCATGGATCCCAGTTGGCAGGGGCAGTGGAAGGTGTACAGGAAGGACACTCGGGCTGGGAGTGTGCACACCTCCAGAGCAGAGCTGGCCCACGTCCCCCGCCTCAGCCTGCGAGTGGGGAAGAAAGGGCAGCGGTCGGGAGGAGGAAGGTTCCCTAACAGCCTGCGAGGCTCTGTTGCCAGGTTACTGCTTGTCTGGTTTTCATGTCGCCTGGGTATTATGTCCCCAGCTTACAAATCTCTAAAAATAAGAAAAGGAAGAAATGTTTTTACAAGATTTGATTGCCATGTTCTTGAGCTTCACCATCTAAGAAAACAAGTGTCACTGGTTTTTAAATTAAGCCTAAATTGTCTCATTAGGATTCAGCCAGTCTGGGCAAAACCATGAGCCATTTACAGGGAGATTGTACACATAAAATACATGCACGGACACACATATAGAAGAGCATATAAATGGGTGCCTGTATGTCTGTGTAGACGCACATATATAAGATATATAATGGAAAAGTAAACTTACAGCCTGTGAAGCCTGAAAGCAGCAGCCCTGAGGTAAGGAACCCCATGTCTAGCACAATTACAAATACATTTGCCCTTGGACTCCATCATCCTTCTAGGGAGCCTTCTCAAATACACACAAGCAGAGTAAGAACTGGTACTTGCACCAGGCTAAGCGTCATTGCGTGCTGAGTGACAGAGGACTGTGCAGGCACCCACGTCCACCCTGTGCGGTCCTGTGCAATCATGGAAAGAAAGAGAACCATTGCCCTGTGGGTCTGGAGGGAGGAGGCACGCAGAAAGATGTGTATGGCCTGCTGTCTTCTGTAAATATCCTCATGTGCGTCTGCATACACTAGGTATTATATGACATACAAGCTATGAAACACATTACTTTATATACTTAAAAACAACATAAACAAAAAACAAATCAAACGGAGACTGTCTTTAAGGGTAGTGCAGGAATGGAGTGGGAGCGCAGAGAAAGGGGCCGGATTTGTTTAGTTACGAACGACTTCAGAATCTTGAAACTATTTAACAAAAGCAGAACTCAATATATTTTCAGAAACCCAATTTCTAAACAGGCAAGTAAACCAACATAAATGGAATCTAACTGTGATGTGGTTTGGTGGCATGACCATACTGAGTAGAACCATCTCAAGTGACTAGAAATCTTATTTGGCCTATGCAACCTCTGTGAAACAGAGCATAAAAATAAGAACTACGAAAATCATAGAAGGAGCTCACCCACTTTACTACTATAGTAAGGGTGGTATGTTGATACCTGTACTGATAGATGCATAAATATAGTAGGACAAAGCAAAAAAGTGTGTCAATTGTCTTAGAGATCAATATTCAAATGGGCATAGGTGCAAGTATAAAATCCAATAAGTCAATAAAACCTTCGTGACGCAGGTTTGACTCATGAATATTCAGAAGAACTTCTGATTTACTTTTCTCTTTCTCGGCTTATTTTTTATTTTTGTCTATGGAAAATCTCCTGGAAGAAGCAACACTCCAGCATGAGTAACCCCTAACGCCCAGATTTTTGTGTATATTTCCCATCCACAGAAACCAGGGCCTGGGGAGAATGGGCAGTGCAAGGCATAAAGAAAAAGAGCCCAAGAGTCTGCTGAACCTGAGGGCAAGGACGTTAATAAATGCTACTGAGGTCATGACAAAAAAGATGAGAAGTCACCTTGAAGGGACTCAAAAGAGGGAACACGAACCTTCCAATATAACAATAAACATGAGGTACTGAAACACATCATTATATAAAAATTATCCTCGAAAAGTAAAAACATTAACAAAAAAAGGACAAACAAAAACTATCTTGCCTGTCTTGGACAAACTGTATTTCATGATAAGCCAACAAATTGGAGGGAAACCATTTCATAAGATTTGGAATTTGAAAGATCACTATTTTGAACCCTAACCACATGCAGGGTCTTGGCCTTGGCCATACATGACTGCTGAACACTTCCATGCAAGGGCGGCGGGGAACCTTGTTCCAGGTAATCAGACTGACGTCGTCTGAGCTTCTGACCTGTGTCCTCCTCAGCAGGACAAGCAGATCGCATGTGTCCCGATGGGGTCAGACACGGCCCCACCAAGGAAGCTTTTGCTACAGAAATACACAAAACTCAGTCCGTGAGCAAATTCCACATGCTACACAATTACAAGAAATAAAGGAGCCCAAAAAGCACATGGACTGTGGTGTGTGGGCCTTGTTTGGAGCCTGATTCAAACAAACCAAATGTGGGCAGACATTGATGTAGCAAGGAGAGAAAACTGAGCACAGGGTGGTGAAAATGGAATTAAGGCATTGTTATCAAGACCATTAGAGGTGGTAATGGTATTGAGAATGAAGTTTCTGTCTACTACAGACTCCTAGCAAAGTATCGGTGGGTGAAATATGTCTCAATGTTCTAGCAAAAATAATAGGGGGTATCTGAAACAAAAATGACCAACGGTTGGTGCTAATTACTGCTGAATTTCCAAAATAAAAATTAAACCAAAAGAACCAATGGGGCAGTCTCAGAGGCGAATGTGTCTGTCACTAATATTCCCTTCAGCAGACACCCTGGACATGGGGCTGAAGGTCAGAGCACAAGAACACCATGAGCGCCTTCCTTGCTATCCGACTAGGAGTGCCCAAGGTGGTGGCATGGGGCAGGTCACTCTGCTGCTTTGTAAATACCCCCTGGAGCACTGAACAAGAACAGCAGCCTCAGCAGCAGATCAGGCAAGGAGACATCAGGGCTGACTGACAGCCACAAAAGAACAGCACGGACAGAGCTTAGGGGGCAAGATCCACTCAGGGGGACTCCAGACTCTTTGTGAATGTGGTGGTAGTGACCACAGCACAGATGTCCAGGAGCTTGATGTGTGTTATGGTCTTAATGTTTTCATCTCCCCAAATGTGTGTGGTGAAACCAAATCCCCAATCTGGTGGGATTAGGAGATGGGGCCTTTGGGGAGTGATTAGATGCTGAGGACCTAGTGATGGAATCAGTGCCCTTATCGAAGGGGCCTGGGAGGCTGTATTCAGCCCTTCCTCCACTCGAGGACATGGGAGAAGGTGCCATTAATGAGGACAGGCCCTTGGCAGACGCGAGCTGCTGGCATTTGGATCTTAGATCTTCTCAGCTGTCACAACTGCCGGCAACACATTCCTACTGTTTGTAAGTTACCAAGTCTCCAGTATTTCTTACAGTGCCTGACAGTGGGTAAACTCAGAAAGTCAGGTCCAGCTTGCTCTGAGGGAAGCTCCTGGGCAGGCATGTGGAGTGGGGGGCTGTCAACACAGCAGGAGATGGAAGAACCAGAGAAACAAGGCCAAGGAAAATCTCTACCCCAGAGGGGCTATGAAAGCACACCTCACAGCCCCACCTCGAAATGAGAAGAGAGTCTGTATGAATCCCCGGAGCACCTATTGGAAGAAACACACGTGGGTCCTTTCCGTCTGTTTTTTTCTTTTTCAGCCAAGTGCAGGCTCCCAGCATCTGACCCCCTGCCTAGCGAGGCAGGCCCACTTCAATTCTGTAATGGTCTGCGTAAAGTGGCCACCAGGGCTATTTTTATTCCACTGTCAGATCCAGCACTCCACGGGGCCATGCTTCTCTTCAGGACAGTCTGGTGCACAGAAAGCCCCATGCCCCCATCGTCAGCATCCTAGTAACAGCAATTCAGATGATATCGCTTCATAGCACAAGCTTTACAGAATGGAGCCAAGGTCGGGTCTACCACAGGGCCCTCAGGTAGAGAGACACATCAGCCATCCTGAGGTCACCCCTAAAATGTAACTCACGGGTCCCTGCCCCAGACCTGCTGTGCCACCTGCCTGTAGAGGCAGCCCTTCCTGCCAGCTCCTCTGAGGGGATGGAGGACCTTGGGTTTGCCACTCCCGCCTCTAACTTGAAAGGGAAACTCCAGTTCTCGTCACCCAAGGCCTCTACTCTGGTCCCACCTGCTCCAGAGACCAAAGGCAAAGCCCAGAAATGGCTGGTGCCCCAAGCAAGTATGATTTTGTCATTGAGTGTCTGAACAAACCATTACCTAGATGTGAAACTGGACTCTAAAGGAGCTGGACTAGGGAAGGACTTATGTAATTTTAGAAGGAGACACTTATTTGCTTGATATTTTGAGTTCCAAGTCTCAGCAGGGGGAGGCAGGGTGCTAATTGGCTAGGTTGGTCTATTAAAATTTGAACTGAAAAATAGTTGCACTAAATGAGATACCAGACATTCTTTGGTGTATAACACAAGGCAGAACCCTGGCCTTTGAAAACAGAATGATGGGTTGTTGTTCATCAGATCTGAACTTTTATCCTTCCCTAACTTTGAAACATGAAGGAAAGCATCTGAGAGGAAGAGCCCTCATGTCTGGGAGTAGTGATGTCGACCCCCCAGCAGCCAGAGATGGACGTGGTGGACACCCCATTAGTGGACTGACCTCAATGGCAATTACAGGTCCTTTGAGTGACACAGGATTAGGAATGATAGACAAGAGACAGTGTTTCTAGAAAAGACAGCAGAGCTTGGGTGGGACTCAGAATGGACTCACCCCGAGAGTCAGCAGAGCTGGGGTGGGAGTGGGAGTGGGGGCAGAAGCGTTAATTAACGCTTCCCTAGAACTGAAGCAGATGAACAAACTAACGCTAAACCTGATGACTTCCTTGCTGTCTGCAGCCAACGTGTTACACAGAGACTTGACTTAAGTGCACACAGCCCTCGGCTCACGTCCTCCGTCTGGTTCCATCAGGAGGTGAAGTGGTTCAGCGCTCTCCTTCTGACGGCCCCGCCTGCCTCTACAGCGCCAAGCTTGTCTGGCTGGAAGAATGCTTCAACCAAGTGATGCAAAGATGATCCCACTGACTTAGAGGCTGAGGCTGTGGTAGGTATCTTAGGTCCCTGGTGACACTAGGTCAAAAGGGTCCAAAGAAGGCTGACAGTGTTGGCTGGGATGACTGGGCGTGGTTGTGAAGGGGAAACTGGGGCAGACAAAGCCGAGTGGGGCAATGATGTCCGAATCTCACAGTCCTGAGCTTCCTGGCCCTGCAGAGGAAAGACATCCAGGGGTGACATTCAGAGATAGCTACAGCAATCTGGTACCTCCAGACCCGTCAAAGCATTGAACCCCTCAGAAATAAAGTCTGGGTCACTCCATGGTAAAGATCTCCAACCAGTCCAGATGCTGCTGAGAGAATAGAAACACGGGCTGAGTCAAAAAGAGGCTGTCCAGGTAACCAGGGCTAGAGCAGGTGCAGAAGCAAGGACCACCGTGCCGAAGACATCCTGTCTCTCACTTGGCCACACACACACTCATGTCTGTAAAGGGCTTTGATTTGGCCCCTCTCCCCCACGTCTCTATCTCTTATATAAATCTCATTGCTGCTGACAGCTTTACTCAGTCTATCTATACATAATTAACTCAAGTTCATTATAAAACTGGAGAGAACAATCCTCTCTGAGTCTCTTCCCATCTCCAGCCCCCCATACATGCACAACTCTCTCTCATCTTGTTTATAACACTTTCTTAGATTTGCATTTATAGTCTCCTCATTTTTTTGATCCAAAACTAATGAGAATCAATCCTAAGGTCTGACTTTCGATGCCTTGCCCCCCAAGTCAAAAGTTGAAATCTGGACCCCAAGATGATACCATTAAGAGGTGTGGCCTTAGGAGGGGACTTGGGTCCTCATGAGAGAGGTTGAGGATAGTTGCCTTGCCGCCCAGTCATATGAGGAAATGTGAAAGCTGCCCTGAAAGCAGAGAGCAGCACTTGCCAGACATCAAATATGCCACCATCCTGACCTTGAACTTCACATCCTCCAGAACTGTGAGCAGTAAATTTCTATGATTTAGAAACTACAGTCTAAGCAGCAGCCCTAACAGATAAAAACAGTCTGTTTGCCCTTCCAATGATGATTCCTTCGATCCTAACCCCACATCACCGACCCTCTGTAATCTGAGTTCTCTGCTCCAGACCATTCTACCAGATGACTCCTGCTGTCCCCGCTAGCTAACAAGTACACAGAGGTTTTCCTGGATGTGTTCTTGGGGACAGCATTTCTGCCATTGTTAACCTTGTTGCTTATTCCTCACCTTAAAACTTCCAACTCTATTCACCAGTGATCATGAACAACAGTAACCTCCTCTTTTCTGGTTCTCTCTGTTAATTTTCCCACTTAGTGAATGCTTCTTGGGCCTACACTATGTTGCAGAGAAATGAGAGGAGGCTTTCAAAGAAGTGATGGACACACTAGCACCTGGCGGAGAAGTAAGAGTTACTCTGGAAGGAATGAGGGGAGAGGAGAGAGAAGGCCATTCCGGACTGAAAGAATAGCTTCCCGAAGGTGACACTCCAGTATTACACACTGTACAGCCTCGGTTGAGCACCAATTTTGAGGGAGGAAATGATAAAAGATAAAGTCAAATATAAACCATAAAGGGTTTTCCATGCCATTCCTTCAAAACGTGTATTGCCAGAGAGGGCACTAGACAGTCACAGAAGATGTGTTAGCAGCAATAGTCACAGAAGATGTGTTAGCAAGCAGGGGAATTGAAAGGATTGTGCTCTGCAGAGATCACTCTTGCTGAGCTGTGGGGACCAGCAGCCTGGGGGAAAGACTGGGGCACGGACTCCTACCTGGAAGCCGTGGCTGGAATTTGCACAAGGAGGATGCAGTGAAACAGGCAGACTGGAGTCGCAGGAATATTTTATGACACACAAATGTTCGTTCCTTGAATGCGATGATTTGATTGATGAATTAGAGAACAGAATTAGAGTGATGTGGGCAGCTGTCAGTTCCAGCATCAAATAACAGAAGGGAAAAACACGATAAGAAAAATTACAGGCAACGCTATTTAAAAAAGCTTCTGCACCAGCTTCTTCTGAGTGGTTTTATCCTTTTACCCTGATGAGTATGAGAAAGAAGCTTTTGTGGTGTCAGGGAGGGAGAAGCCATTCTCCTGCTCAGAAGCCAGATGGGATCAGAGGCTGTCTAGTCAAGGACATTCTGTTTCTATTGCTCTGCTTGCAACAATCTAAAGTGCCCTTATTAAGGAAATCGGTGGCAGTTGCAGAAGCAAGGGCAAGTGCGTCTATTGCATCCTGTCTCTCGCATTTATTCACATCTGCAAATGGGTTTGATTTTACCCCTTTCACCCATGTCTGTACCTTTTATATAAATTGTGTTGCTACTGTTAGCTTTACTGGAGCCTATAGGTACAAAATGTCGAGCCAAGTTCAGAATAAAACCAGAGAGGATGATGATGGTAAAAACATCGGTCCTTATATTCTTCTGAATCATCTTTCCCCATGAACCATTGTTTTTGAAATAGGAGTTCTGGTAAGTACCTGGTCTCCAATATTTACACAGAGCAGTGGTTCTCAACCAGAGGCTGTTTGGGTCCCGACAGAGGCCACCGGCAATGTCTGGAGACATTTTAAGTTGTCCTAACTGTCAAGGGAGGGCTCTTGGGGTCTGGGGGAGGCTGAACCCCGTGGTGCACAAAGCAGCCTCCACAGCAAACGCCATCTGACCCCAAAGTGCTGGTCACGCAGACCCTGTTCTTGAGCCTAAATCTCTTCCTTGGCTTTGAGACTTATGTACACGGAGCCAAGACAGCTCTACCTTAATGAAATCTTCCCCATTTCACAGATAAAGGAACTAAGACTCAAAGGCATTATTGAATTCATCCAGGGTTTCACAGCTAGTAAATTCTGGAGCTGACATGCAGTAAGGGATGGGTGCCCCCAAACCCCACTCCACATAAGAGAAAGGGGTGCCATCAGCTCTAATGCCTCTCCTAAGTCAAACCAAAGCCTTTGATATTTAGGATAAAATCATTTTGTACAGCAATTGATTTTATTTATTTATTTTCTTTTTAGTGATAAGTTCTCACTCTGACACCTAGGTTTGAACTCCGAGGCTCTTGCAATGCTCCTGCCTCAGCCTCTTGAGTAGCTGGGTGCACACCAACACACCTGACTTTTTGTTGTTGTTGTTAAATTTTGTAAAGACAAGATCCTGCTATATTGCCCAGGCTGGTCTCAAATTCCTGGCCTCAAGTGATGTTCCCTGCCTTGGCCTCTCAAAGTGCTAAGATTACAGACATGAGCCACTACACCCAGCCACGGCTATTTATTTTAATATTTGTTTAAAAATATAGACGCGTAGACCTACTTTGAGTCTCAGATTCTTTTTCTCAGGTTCAAGCTCCACGGTGCGTCTCAGAAGGTGTGGGCTCCGTCTGTACCAGTGACTTACCTGTCAGGGTAGCCCTAGGCTCCCAGAGGAGCGGTCATTCGTATTTCAAAGGTCAGCCCTCGAGACAGCACACTAGGCCCCAAGGCCCAGATAGCATCACTGTCCGCACACATATTGAAGACTTATCTTTTTATGTCATTTAGTGCTGCCTGCCAGCTGGCTTCAGATCTCCCTAGGAAACAAGCACACAACATACGCCTTTCCCAACATCAGCAGTATGAACACACGCTATTTGGGCTTGAAGGAAAAGGTGCCGACACCCCGTGCTCATTTAGTGAGTCTGTCCCTCTGTCTCTGTGTCTGCATTGCCCAAACTGCTTTCCTTAAAATGTTCTCCCAGGAGAGGTTAGTAAACGTGGCAGGAAAACAACGGAGGGGGAGCTTTGTGGTTAAAAACGTTGGAGAATGGCCATGTATGAAGTCCCCTCATGAAAATTCAAAAAGCATGTTCACTGAGCACAGTTTCTGAGAAGCCTGCCTCCATTGCAGACCCTAATGATTAAACTCGTTTTTCAGAAAAGGTATCAGCAACCGGCTCCCACTGTTTCACAGAGCATCAGAAACGCTACCCTGAGACGGAGGACATTCAAGCGTTATCGTCTCCACCTCACGGATGAGAAAATCGGCTCAAAGAAGCCTAATGACCACACTCAGTGTCGCCCAGTAGGTGCGGGATGGCACCCGGACTTGGAACCCACACTCCTCTCTCCTCTGTAGCACAGTGTTTTCACTGTCCATGCCTCAAGTGTCCTTATACACGAGGACTTTCCACAAAACCTCACACTTCTAAGCCACGCCTGGCCCTCTGACACCTCCCTGTCACAAAACCGAAGCCCTGGAAAGCCTCCTGAGACTGGGTGATTCTTCAGGACTCCTCCTAAAGTCGACAAGTGGGTGGAAGAATGGCTTCCTCATTCTCTCAGATTCAGCATTGAGTCACCAGGAGTATGGGCTGGGCCTTGCACTTGTTTCCCCACTGTGACAACTGGTCTTCTGTCACATTCCCTGACTGGTCTTGGTGACTCCTGGCCTTCACGTAGTCTCGGCACCTTCTAAGGGCCCTGCACTAATTCTCCATCCAGGTCCCCAGCACCTTCTGCAGAGAGGCACTGCCTTGTTCTGTCTCAGAACCCTGCCCCAGTATTAGAGCTAGACGCAGTTCATGCCTCTGAGGACTTCCTGTGCCACATGCAGGCCAGGTGTCACCTGCCCTTAGGAATCTTCAGCCATTTTCTATCTCTGAGCTGAACCAACCATGGCTGGGTCAAGGATTTGAAAGGCGATGGCTTACCTGCCAGCCCGTGTGGTCCACTGCTACGCTCTCCAGCTAGACATCTGTTCTACTTCCTCTGGAATTACCTGTCTCCTTATTTCCCAACCCACCTAAAAACACAAACTCAGTGCCGTTATAAAAATAAAAACATTATTCATATTAATAAACTGGAATATGTGTACCATGGAATACTATTCACCTGTAAAACAGATGGAGACCTTACACCTTTTGTATTAACCTGGATGGAGCTGAAGAACTTTCTCCTTAGTAAAGTATCACAGAATGCAAAAGCAAGTATCCAATGTACTCAATACTAAAATAAAACCAGCAGATAAATAAACACACGCCCACTCAAGAGCAACACTCAATTAAATTCAAGAGGGAAGAGGATGGAGGGTGGGGAAAGGGGAAGGAGATTGGCGTGCTCTCACCTAATGGGCACAATATATATGGAGCATCTGCTGCATGGAGGTCTAAACCACAACTTGGATTTGACCTAACAAGTGCAAACGACGTAACCTAATCATTTGTGTCCTCACATTACTCCAAAATTTTTTTGAATCGATTCATATTTTTGGTGAATTAAACACATGGCACCCAGAAATAGCCATTCACTTAACTACCGAGTGCCTCCTGCATCTCAGAATGAGGTACTGGGGCACAGCTGATGACAAGACAGAGCTGCTGTCCCACAAAGAAGTGAGTAATGACAGTCAGGGAGGTGCAGGTGCCGGGGCAGGAGGGTGAGCAGGGCGGAGAGAGATGGAGGGGCTGTCACACAGAGTCAGGCAAGGTGACTCTGCTGGGTCGGAAAAAGGAAGGCAGGTCAGGAAGAGAGCTCCTGGCAGCGATAGTATTAGCTGCAAAGACCCAGGGCAGGTTCCAGGGGCAAGTAAGTGGAGAATCTGGCACAGCAGTGTGCACAGGGGAGGTCGGAGCCTGGGCTTCCTGGGCAGCAGCGGGAGCCGTTGCTCTGACCTCTGGAGACACAGCCTCAGATGCAGCAGTGGTCAACGCTACTTTGTCTGCTGTGGCCGGTTGGCCTGAATGAAGAGACCCGTGTGAAGTGCAGTCAAGAGAGGAGAAGGCTCACAGGAGGTGGGTGCTGGTGGAAAAGACGAGAAATTGTCAGGCCTTGGACAATCTTGCAGGTCCTGAAGTGGAGACTGAGCAGAGCAAACGGGCAGACAGACACCGCTGCTGTGGGTGCAGACTCTGGGCAAGTGCAGTCTGGCGGGGAAACCGGGAGCTCAGACGTGGACATGCCAATAGGGGCCATGGGGGAGGAGAAGCTCCTGAGCCCGCCCATCCAGGGCTCAGGCTGAGGCCCCTCTAACAAGAGAAGAGAATGCACAGATTGCAGACGAGTCTTGTGTGACGTGGAGACTTCATCAATGAAGACTCAAAGCAACAGATGAACCAGTTTTTTTTTTCTACTAAGTTTAAAGAAGTAAATAGTCATGGTGAAGTCTGAATAGATTAAAAAGCATGAGCTAATGGTAAGAAACTGGTGGGGGGGGACGGTGCTTAGTGAGCCCTGTTTGTTCCGAGGCTTCTCCGCATCCCTGTATCCTCAGAGACAAGGATGGGCCTGTGTCCATGGGCAGGGCGGCACCTCTTGTGCCAGGGTCACTGCAGGGCAAGGTCAGAGGGCCCTTCCTAGCTTGTAAGACCTCTTCACCAAAGGGCAGGGGAAGGTGAGAAGGACTGTTCTGTCTCTACCACTTTTTCAAATTCCTTCAGCTTAAGTGATGTGCCCAGGTACGATGCTTTGGGAACATGTCCTGAACCCCAGCAGGCCTGGTAGACACCAGGTGAAAAGGTGGAATATGTAAGTCTGGAGTTCAGGGTGGGACTCAGAGGTGGAGGGAAAACTCGGAAGCCACCAGTGAAAGAAAGATGGGATTTCAGGAGAGTGACTGAATAGGAAGACGAGAACTAGGAAACAGCCTGACACAGTCGACTTCCCCTGCAGGTAACACTGGAGCAGGAGGGGCCAGCCAGGAGGTGGAGACTGAGCTGTTGGAGAAGGCGGAAGGAAGCGGCCAGAGCCAGCAAGGAAGGTGAGCACCAGGGTTGCCGCGAAACACCAGAAACGAAGCTTGGGTTTGGGCTCACGGAGTTGGGATGTGAGAGACAAAAATAGGCACCTGTTATCAACTGAGACAGCCTCTAAGGTTAAGGAAACAGAATTTATTTAGCAAGGGGTCAGCAGGTCAGGGCTTGTTTGGCTGAGGTAGCTATGCTCTACATTCCCGTGACTACGAGAACAGCTAGAGCCTTGCTAAGCTCCCCGTCGGGAGCAGCTCTGGGCTGCGGGTGGACAGAGACCGGGCCTGACAAACTGTTCTTTTCTGATAAGCCTCTGCAGACCCTATGCCAGTTTCGGCCACCCTCTAAAGGCCGTGTACAAACTGGTTCTGTTCCTATAGTTGACCTTATAATGGAAAGGCCCAATTCAACATTAAACCCCAGCCCAACATGAACATGGATTCCATTTTAATGTTAAACCCCGCCCCAGCATGATCATGGATGTATGTGCCATACATGTTTATGCATTGCACACATGCTCTTTTCCCATCCTAAACATGTACAGATTCTTCCCCCAATCAGCCAAACTCATATATGACTGTACTGTACAGCAAAGACCCAAGGGGGCCCCTCTAGTCCCCAGCAGAGACCGACTTCCCGGCCTGCAGACCGTACTGCCCACAAGGCTCTCCTCTCCACAGCTGGCCACCCTGGGGGTCTCCTGGCTGATGGAATTCCCTGCTGTCCTCAATAATAATGTGATGGGAACAAAGAAAAGCACAGTGGATTCAACGGAGACAAGGAGTTAAGAAAGGAAATACAGGAAAGTTTTTTGGGGGGAATCACAGAAACTAAAGGGAGGCCAAAAAAGCCAGGGTGGGGGCGCAGCCTGGTTGCGCGCATGTGTGAAAAGAAGGGCATCGTTAATGCTGGAGTGAAAGAGGGACCTTGGCCTGGTTAAATCCACCAAAACCAGAGGACTGGGGATCACGGCATTGGGGGTGGGGTGGCATTGAACAGGGATCAGCAGGCCGAGCACCCCTGACAGCAGGGGGCAGCTGTGACATGGCAGGTTGTGCAGACATGGGCACGGCCTCTTCCACTCCGCTACATCTCGTCAGCAAAATGAGGGGTGAGGCCATGGAGCGAGGAGGGTGGGGAGGGGGTGCAGAGCGGCACTCAGAGGCCACCTGCCCAGCAGGTGCGGGCCCTCCGGCCAGTTGGGAAGAGAAAGAATAAGGCACATGCTTCATAAGCGCTCACAGAAGTTTTACCCTGAAGAAGAAAAAGCACATTCACATCTGTGGCAGTAAATAGAAACTCTCTCTGGACACATTTCAAGGAGGTGCCAGCAAAGAAAAGAGAGAGAAAGAAAACAAGAACAGCAAATGTTTGACATCTCAGAAGACAGCCTAATCTTCTTTCTGTCTTAATAGCCACCCACTCATGTTGCTTTTTCTTTTTCAAATTTTTTGCAACAGAAGACAAAAAGTCAGTCACTCTGTTACCTTATGATTGGAATTATTCAAAGCTATGAGGACATTAAGATTGCGGAGCATTACAGACTTTGAAACATTTGCATTTGCGCCACACGAAAGGCCATCATTTCCTTCTTTCCTCACCTCATTAAAAAAAAAAAAAAGATGGTTTTGGTTAAAAGGGGCATTCAATTGCCAAAGGAATAATAACCTGAGATTTTCAGAATAAATAACATTTCCATTCACGTTCTTATTCATAATATCAAGAACACCAACATCTACCCTGATTTCTCTTCCCAGAAGTTTAAAGCATTTATGCACACAGCCTAATTTATCAGTATAATAAAGCAGGAGTGGCTATTTTAAAGTCTGTTTTGCAGAGGGTGAAGGTATAATGCAGAAGTATTGATATTGTTCAAGGTCAGATAATTGCTCAGCAGCACAACTTCAATTAGACACGGAGTTCTGCTACAGTGGGGCTTCAAATGACAAACAAAAACAAAACAAAATGGTCCTTTAGTTTGGAGACAGTCTTTCACCAACCCTCCATGATACACATTTCTGTTGTCTTTCTACCTAGGTAATTATTTATATTTAAGGTAATTTTATTTTCTTAATCACAATTCTCATCCACATATAAGAAACGTCTTGAACTGATATTCTAACACCATCAAGAAAAATTGGTTGTGATATGTTTGAAAGAATTAGGTTCCCAATTTAAAAAGCAATTATTTTCATTGACACCTCATTCGGCAGGAAGCCAGGAGACAGGACCTTCCATGCCCAGTGATGACAGGCAAGACAGGAAGCTCTCTGCCAGGAGGCAGCAGCACGGGGGCTCTGGTCCCAGGCTGTGACAGCCAACATGACATTAGACGAGCCTCATCTCTGCAATCCAGGGTCCTCACAATGAAATGAGCCTACCCCTTCAGATCCACTGACATTTAGGGTTTTTTTTTCAGAGAGAGTCTCGCTCTGTCACCCTCAGTAGAGTTCTGTGGTGTCACAGCTCACAGCAACCTCAAACTCTTGGGCTCCAGCAATCCTCCTGCTTCAGCCTCCTGAGTAGCTGGGACTACAGGTGCCTACCACCACATCCACTAGCTTTTTTTTATTTTTAGTAAAGATAGGGTCTTGCTTTTGCTCAGGCTGGTCTCAAACTCCTGAGTTCAAGGTATTCACCCACCTCGGCCTCCCAGAGTCCTGGGATCACAGGCGTGAGCCACCTCGCCCACCCAAATCTGCTTTTTTTTTTTTTTTTTTGCAGTTTTTGGCTGGGGCCAGGTTTGAACCCACCACCTCTGGCATATGGGGCCGGCGTCCCACTCCTTGACCACAGGCGCCACCCAATCTGCTGATTTTTTAAAAAGAAATAGGAATTCAGGATTACTGTATGTAAACTCTGAATGTTAAAGGCTGTCACTCTTTCAGTTCTCCTCCAGTTTACTGTGTGGACCACACATGTCTACAGGCCTAGCCTCATAGGCTCCAGTTTGCGAACTCTATGGTAGATCAATTCCCCAGCCCTAACAGTCTGTTTCTCGATGGTGGTGGCAGTGGTTTTTTTTTCCAGGAATCATATGCTGTTTGGGAAGCAAGTTGTCGGCTCACCCTCATGTGTCCTGTTTGGTTCTGGGACAAACTTGAGCAGACATAGAACTGGGGAGTCCGAGCCTTTGGCCCCTCTGGTGAGGCCTCGCTGCTCACACCTGCCTCTCCGATCAGCGCCACAGTTCCCTGGGTTGGCTCTGCCCTCAGGTGTTGGGGATGAAAGAGCCATCCTATCAAACAGCCGCTGTCCCACAGAATAAAGGCACTTCCTTCCAGTGGGACTTTAATTAGACCTCTACCTCATTAGCATAGGCTCAGATATGGCCGGAAGGGCCAGGCTATCCCCAGTTCTGATGCTTCAGCTGCAGAAATGCAGAGGTCGTGGAGCTCCAACAGGAAGCAAGCCTCCTGGTGAGAAGGTGGCACCACAGCAGCCCCAACCTCCAAGACGGTGTGCCTCATGTTGCCCAGCAGAGGGCAGTAGTCACATCTCACTCTTCTCAGCCTGGACTCAGCATGGACCATCCCTCTGAGGCCCAGCTCAGCCCACGGCCCACCAGGTTTGGCTCTACCTACCTCTGGGAGGGCATCACAGAACCTCTACACCCTATCTAGATGTGCCAGCCTCCCAGCACCTTGATGTGTTCCTCACTAGCCAGGAAGCCCTGTGCACTGCATTGCTAGGGTTTTATGGATACACCCTTATTCAGACATGCTGATTTAAACATTGGCCAACAGGCACTGAACTCAATCTCTCGCCCTCTTTCCTCCCCAGAGGTTGGAGGTGGGATTTCCAAGCCTCTAATGCAGGGATGGTTACCCCGGCAACCAGCCCCTATCCTTTAACAGCCACCTGATTAACACAAGCTCAGCTATGGCTGGAAGGGGCTTATTATGCATTCACAAAGACTCCTCTGGCCCCTGCTCAGGGACTTTTCAGGGTTGAGAAGCTGTGTGTTGGGAGCTAGCAGAGACCAAGTCCACCTCTCGAACGATGTCACAACCCTCAACAGCACCTTTCCCTTCCCTATCAACATGGGCCCCATACTGGCATTTCACACTGGACCCCACAAATTAGGCAGCTGGTCCTACCTACAGAAATTGCCTTGTGACTTCAGTCTGCCCCAGGGGAGGCTGTCAGAAAGAAGATGTGTCTCCCTTCATAAACCGGAACCTCCAAACTATGCCCGTTGCTGACACAAATTTGCATCATCCCATCTGGAAGGTCAGGCCTTACTCCAGGCCATGGTAAGCACAGGCTCCCTTGGAGCTTCTGCCCATCTCATCTCAGAAGTTCCCTGATGGCCTCACCTCTTCCTCTGTCACAGGGGTGCCCTCTGTCTGCACCGATCCCTGAGAAAGAGGTGCCAGAGGAGGCCTGCAGGGAGGCGGGGGCCGCAACAGGCCAGACCCGGACTCTGCAGGTATCTGAAGCATCCTCCTTCTCAGAGACCAAGTTCCAAGTCGACTACTGAGGACTCCTCTCCAAGTGACTCACGGTAAACCTTTATTCCAGATGAAACCTCAGGAGTCGGCTAATGAATAATGACACTTTCATGTGGGCGTGAAAGGGCTATTTTAAGGAATCTGGGCTGATTCAAGTTGATTTTCTCCAGAACTCCCCAGCACTGCAGTCTCTGTGCTCCAAATGGCCTGAATTATTTTTATTTCCTTTGTGTTTCTCTTAAATTCCGTCCACAGAGCCAGACCTAAATAGGCCGCATTCGCGGGTTGGGGTCTGGGGTCAGCTCCCTGGCTGTGTTGACTCTTGTTATCCAAAGTCAAGAATGACTCATCACTGTTCAAACACCCAATTCAAGTGTTGCAAAACAAACCAAAGCAATAGTAGAGAAGGGAAAGAAAAAAGGAAAAGTGACTACAGGTGTAGCCATTTAAATCAAGAGTGTATATTACCCTGCGGCACGTGGGCCTACGGGAGGGCACACCAAAAAGCCTCGGGAGTGTGGGGACTGCCACGTCTTGTTCAATATCGTGTGTGGGTTTATGCACATGCACCTTTCTCTAGAATCAAATACTTATTGAATACCAATAATTTGCCAGGCACTGGGGTGTGCATTTTCCACACAGAAAATAAAAGATGACCTTGGGTCCTAATAAATCTCCACTAACTCAGCTGGGAGGTGGAGAGAGCCAGGGACAGGGGGTTGTTAAAACTTTCACAGCCAAGTTATCCTCAGGAATGTTCTGACTGCTTGAGATGTTTCAAACAGACTCAGATCTGCTGCCTGTGGTTCTGGGAAAGTTAGAAGTGCTCTCTCAGGCTGTTTCCCCGTTAGTAAAGTGAGGGTATTAGCACATATTGCAGGGGCCACTCTGAAAACTTCATGAGAAAGTAGGTACAAAGACCCTAGCCCAGGGTTGGGACCACGGGGCCTTAAGAGCGGCAGGCCCCCAGCCCTCGCTCCGGAGCCGCTCGCCTGGCAGCCAGTCCTCACCTCCCACAGTCCCCAGGCTTCAGAGCTTCGCAATTTCCAGCAGTTTCAGCAGTGTGACCCTGCAGCCCAGAGATACGATGTGATGGCGTTACCTCCGCTACTCTGATCTGTGGTCCCAATTTGTGTACAATCAGCGCGGTCAGCCCCTTTGCCAAGGTTAGGGATTCTATCCACACTCTTCCTACCTTCCACAGCTGCCAGGGCCGAGCTCGCACCTCACTTCTCTCGCAGCCTGGCTGGGGTCCATTGTGCCAGCAGCAGCGACCCTGCACCGAGCTGGCTCAGCAATTAGCCAGCCCTCTCCTGGCCACCCACGTGCCCACCTGGCTGTGAAGTACTGTTGTCCTAGACATGAGGCCCTCAGCCCCCACAGAGCTCAGCAGCCTCTGGTGGGCCATGCCCGGTGGGGGCGGCTCCAGGCAGGTGCACCGTGGGGCCCCGGGGAAGGTGCGTCCATCCAGCTGGGGCCCTGGGACAGCTGTGTGGAGTAAAGTCCCTGCAGCAGAGCTGCCCACCCACCCTGCACCTAAAACCCTGGTTTGCAACATTGGCATTGCACTGACAGGAAACATGCTGGAAACACAAATTCCTGGGCCCCTGAAGCTCTCCTGAATCAGAAGCCCTGGCGGGGGCTACAGATCGCTCAACAAGTGCTCTCTGGATGCTGGTGCTTCGGGAGCCACAGGTAACGTCTCCCCTTCTCACTTGGCAGCATCCTCGGCCTGCCCAGGGTCTGTTCATCACCCTCTGTTTAGTTGAGGTCCTCTGGGTCTCCCCGGAGCTCTGATACTCAGAGGAATCCATCTCTCCGTCTTGAGGGCTTTCCTAACACACCATTTTATACCTAAATTGTGGCCCTTTTTTTGCAGGTGGATTATATCCTGCTTCACGTGTCCCATCAAGCTTGCCGAGTACCCCCAAGGGCTGCTGTCATCACAGCCCCGGCGGGTGCAATCCTTCTCAGACTCACGTCACACAGGTGAAGGCAGGAGCTCCAGGAGGTCGGATTGCTCAGGCAGGCGAGGTCCAGTCTGCCACCCGCTGCCTGTGCTCCCCCGGGCAGGGAGTGTCTCGCTCTGTCCAGTATTCCCAGTGCCGCAGTGAGACCTGCACAAAGGAGCGTGTGTTAAGGACTCTGGATTACACCCGCGTTAAGCCCACAGTTCATCTACAAAATAGACCAAGTCATGGAGAGTAATTCTCATCAACCTCTGGCCCTTGGGTGCAGCGAGGCTCCTGTCCTCCTGCAGATGGGGTCTGGCCTCCTGCAACCCCAGCGCTGCCTGGTGGCCGGGTCAGCGGACGCCTCCTCCTTTCGCCCCCTCTACTCCCTTCACACTGAACGTGCACGAGCCCAAGCACTTTCTCATAAGCACAAACACACCCTTTAGTCACATGCCCCCCGTCCCAGGTCTCATGCTACCCGCAGAAAAGTGTCTTCGGGCCGCCTCTGGGCTCCTGCGCCCCAAACTTCCAAACTGGGCTCACCCCTTCCCTTCCATGGGTGATGGCTCTTTTGGGTCTGCAGCTCATCATCAATAAAGGTGGAAACCTCTGAAAACTGTCCCCTGACCGTCCCCTTTGTCCTTCTTGTTTTATTATATGGCGCAGGGCAGATTGTAAGGCTAAGCTCAGGCGTGGTGGCCCAGAGCGAGCATCACCTGGGCAAAACAGCCCTGTTCAGGATGCCGCCATGTAATAACGCTGATGGACAGCTCTACCCGTGTCCTCGCTCAGTCACCACCGAGTGCTTTCTGCCTTTCAGGCATATGAGAGCCCAGGCCAGACTTTCCTCTATGTAACATTCCTCTTGGACGTACTAATTAGTATTAATCAGTCAATTGGATTAAATCGATTCTTTTGACTATAAAACCTTCCTGACTCAGGTCTTTAGTTGGTTACCTCAGAAAAGAAAAACAAGAGAGAGAGAGAATATTTGAATAAAATGGATAAAATCAGCCTTAACCTGCACTAGCTATAGTTAGCAATCTGACTGTCAGGGTTCGTGCTGGCTGGGGCTCATCTGGGGGCAAGCATAACCGTGCCAGAAACAAACTCCCTGTGACTTAGTCTTGTCCCAAGTTCTTGGTGTGGCCACCTGTGTCTATTTCTTTACCTCTTGGGATGCTTGGAGATTTGACCTTTTTCTTTTTAGCATGTCTTACAATGGGGCTTACAAAACCCTTCTGAATTTACTCAATCCCCATTCCTGATTTAACGAGGCTTTGCTCCTATAACTGCATAGCAATAAGCTTGAGAAGAGTCGGGACTTTGCTGGCTGCATTCTCCATTCACTGTCCTGCTACCTGTCCTGTCCCATCTGCCGCTGTCTGTCACCAGGGCAGGCACACGGCCTCAGATGGGTTACACGCACCTGGATGACACCCACAGTGAGCCCACAGACCAGACAGAACCCACAGTGCCCTCATGTCGCGGAGAATAATTGTCATCGACCACTGGCACAACCTGACATCTGCACTCTTTCCTGCATCTCACCAATGTTGTGCCCTGTTGGTGGCATCGGACATAAAGGTGGCTGCTGCCCTCCTGAGCTGACACCTGCATGGCAGGCCTGGCTAACTGTCTGGGCCTGCTTACCACCCACAGCGGGCTGAGGGGTCTGTGTGAGGAGCTGCGTAAACCACCAGTATTGTCGCGACTAGCCAGTCTTCCTCAGGAAAGGCCTAAGTCCTGCAGCAGTGCCCAGGAGGACTCCTGAGGGGACAGCAAAGAAGCCACCTGCCACACTCACGGAGCTGCAGCTCCTGGCATGGACGCTGTGCCCAGTCATCCCCCCTCAGGTGGGCACCAAGTGACATCTCCCAGTCAGAGGGGACGCCGTCCCCACCACACACAGACCTCCATACACCTGCTCTGTTGTCTCCAATCCAAACGGTCCCTCCTGAGATACAAAAGAAAGTTCCCACCCCCACCTCACGAACCCGCCACTCTGTTCCACTGTCTCAGACTGAAAACCTGCAGCACTTTGAAGCTGAGTCATGCCCGCTCCATTCGTGGGTCGATGGGCTCTTGGGCTTCTCCATGACTTAGCAATTATGATTTGGGCTGCAATAAACATTCTGGTACAGATATCTTTGTTATAATGTGATTTGTGGTCTTCTGGATCTATACCTAGAAGAGGAATCATATATTTTTGACATATACTTCTGGGCCATGGGTTTTCTTTTTTACAGTTGAATGTAAGTTCTTTTTTAACTTTTGCTAAGACTGTCCACATTCAAATCTATAAAGCCAGTGTATGGCCTTTTAGTTAGAAGGCTTCCAGGATTTATTCTGTATAAAGCAAGATAATCTTTTATTTTTAATGCATGCATTTTTTCCTCATATATTATTTCAGTAAAATACACTGTAAAAAGAAAATAATGGAACCAAGAAATAAAATATGCATCTAAGAATCTGAATATTCAATTTGAATCTATACACATTTGGATCTTTTTTTAAGTGAGTTCTTTCGGAACAATGCCGTTGCTAAAACATGAGTGTCGCAGTCTTTCCCAAACTCACTCAGTCATTTTCTTTGGGTGAACTCATTCCAAGTACCATAAAAGATGTGCACAAGCAATGCCTGGAATGGGGTGCTGTGGCTCACGGCAGGTTGCAACAATCAGAAAATAAATAATTTAAATAATTCATTATTTAGGATTATTAGTATATATCATTTAGAATCATTTTCTTGTATTATTCGTTGCTTAAATTCATTCATTTTTTAGCCTTCAGAGTTTAGTAGGTCCAGCGTGGTTACTAGAAAACTCACTATAATTCTCAACGTGTTTACCCTGACACACACACTAAAATGCCCATACTAATCTTTTTTAAAGTTATGTCAGATTAATGGCTTCCTTGTGAAGATCTGCCCCCCAGGAGAGCTGTCAGCCATGGCCACACACAAGTTTCTGCCACAGCTTCTTCACACAATCAGATTGCTTTGGGGAAAGTTTTGCTTTTTGTTTTGGGGGGGTTTTAAATAAGGAAATTAAGTATTTCCAAGCAAAACACTTTGAAAACAGCCATGATGTGTTTTGCTTTGGGGGCACTTTCCCAGGACTTCTGTGGTCCAGCAGTGACACCCAGTGGCTGGAGGCGCCTCCAGGTACAGAAATCTCTCCACTGCCCCATGTCAGTGACAGGAAATTGTAGGAAAAGTGTCTTTGGAGCCTAAGTGTTGGGACAGACCCCATGGAGTGCAAGGTGCTGCTGCAAGGTGGGTAGAAATGTGTGGAGGTGGGACAGGGACATCGGACAGTGGCCCGATGACACCACTGTTGGCCACCTTGTTGGCCTGTACCAAGCAAACGGTCAAAGAAGCAAACAGTCTTTCTGATACACAGGGTAGGTAACAGAAGGGGGACAGCTACCAAGGGCTACCCAGTGACAACTACCCAGCTAGATCCCGACAGCACGGGCCCTGCAGAAGCACACGGTGAACTGGAGGCCACTCAGGTGGCAAGTCACACACACTGACTAGGACCCTCTCCACAGTGCAGATACAACCAAGGCAGTGACAGAGGCACAGGGCACATGCCACTCCCCCCAGTGACACTGTGGCTTGGAAAGAAAGTGGGTGCTTACTTACCTCCTGAGTCATCGAAGCCCCTGTCGATACATTTTGACTATAGAGACGTGTGTAGAAGTAGGAACGTGCGTCTGACCTCTACAGGATTTTAAACTAATGCTAAATTCTCAGCTTTGTGAATTAGTGTAGTTCCATATGTATCTCGAAGCAGGTGTGAGATAAAATCAAGGGTTAGGCATGGTTTGTTTCCATGCTAAATAAAAGGCGGGCAGAGGCTACGGATATATGGCAAAACTAGACATGTTTTGGAAATTCCCAAATGCTGGTGCCACATTTGATAATAAACTATTTTTTCTAAAGGCAGATGTGCTCCTCACTCAGATCAGGAGCTCGGAGCAGCTTTTCGCCTAGAGGGACCAATTTGCCCCACCACACTGCCCCCTAAATCTCAAAAGACACTTTGTTTTTTAATTGGTGAAAAGCAAGGTGTTGCACCGGAAAGACTCGTAAACTTAGACCTAATAACATGGTTGTAACTAGTTCCGTTGCCTGTTAACCGTTCACGTTTAATCCATTTCTTAAACATTCTGAAACCCAGTTTTCTAACATATTTTAAAACAACACTGCTACTTAACTGAGAGAGTAATTACTAAAAACTAATGATATTAGCAACTTCAAAGTGCCCAGGATTTAATATGAAATCATTTGTTTTCTCAAACATGTGGAAGAGGTGAAATCACCGCCCAGTGCACAGGCACATGGCAGTGTCTCGGCCCCACAGTTCAGAGTCGCTGCTGCCCTTGAGCTCCGTCATCTGCCTTCCCATCTACCCTCTACCCACATCAGCCGTTGTGTTGTTTTTGATGCATTTCAAAGATGCAGGTATCAGTTAATTTTGAAATGTGGTCAGCTGTAGTTCAGTAGCTATTTATGGTATACGAAGAAACACACCATCTTAAGTAAGCCATTAGGTGGGTTGAATAAGTGGCACCTCGAGCCCTATAGTGATCCAGACATTACTGTCAGCCCCCGAAAGGCCTCTCATGGCCCCTTCTGGTAAACTCCCAACTGGTATTTAAGATGCAACACCTCCTCTGATTCCTTTTGTCCTACATTAGTTTTGCTCCCATCAAAACTGACCAAGAGAGACTCAGCAACTACTGGAGACCTCATGTTAGGAGATTCTCAAATATTAATCACCAAGTCAATCCCCCAGTAGGTGCTCACTTCATCATTGGTCACATCGTGGCTTCGAAGAAGTGTTGCATCTATAAGATGACAAATGCATTCCTGTGTACAATCCACTCCTTGAGATTCCAAATGACACTATCAAACCAAGTTATCAGTTTTGCACCAACGTTGAAAAATTCTACCAGCAGGTGGCAGCAATAGCCCATTGTGTCCACTGGGATCCATCTGTTCAACATTACAGACCATCCCCAACTAACGTCGTCCAACTTAAAAATTTCCAGCACCATTATAGATTTAGTATCCATGGTTTTGTATGAGTATGCAGATTCCTGTTGTTACTGAGTTCAACTTTTATTCCAAAAGCCCAAGAAAATACAAGGAATTATTTCTATTCTTTTAAATTTGCTGAGGTTAGACTTGTGACCTAAAATGTAATCAATTTTGGAGTATGTTCCATGGGCTGATGAAAAAAATGTGTATTCAGTTTTGTTAGGATGAAATGTTCTATAAATGTCTGTTAAATCCAGTTGTCAAATGGTTAAGTTTAAGTCTAAAATTTCTTTGCTTAGTTCCTTATTGGAGGATCTATCAACACTGCCAAAGGAGTGTTAAAATCTCCAACTATTATGGTGGAAATCAAGTTGCTCATGTCTGTTAGCATGGTATTGGCACAAAAATAGAGAGGTGGATGTATGGAACAGAATTCAAAACCAAGAGATGAACCCAGACACTTATCATCATTTGATCTTTGATAAGCCTATCAAAAATATAAATTGGGGGAAAGATTCCCTATTTAACAAATGGTGTTGGGTGAACTGTAGAAGACTGAAACTGGACCCACACCTTTCTCCTGTAACAAAAATTGACTCTCACTGGTTAAAGGACTTAAACTTAAGACATGAAACTATAAAAATTCTTGGAGAGAATTCAGGGGAAACACTTGAAAAAATTGGCCTGGGAGAAGACTTTATGAGGAATACCCACCAGGCAATTGAAGCAACATCAAAAATATATTGCTGGGATCTGATCAAATTCAAAAGCTTCTGCACAGCCAAGAACACAGTAAGTAAAGCTGACAGCCCTCAGAATGAGAGAAGATTTTTGCAGGTTTGTTTCTGACAGAGGTTTGATAACCAGAATCCATAGAGAACTCAAACTCGTTAGAAAGAAAAGAACAAATGATCCCATTTCATTGTGGGCAAGAGACAGGAACAGAAACTTCTCTGAAGAAGACAGGTGCACGGTCTACAGACACATGACAAAATGCTCATCATCTTTAATCATCAGAGAAATGCAAATCAAAACCACTTTGAGATATCATCTAACTCCAGTAACAGTAGCTCACATCACAAAAATCCCAAAACTACAGATGTTGGCATGGATATGGAGAAAAGGGAACACTTCTGCACTGCTGGTGGGCATGCAAGCTAGTACATTCCTTTTGGAAAGAAGTTTGGAGAACAATCCGGGATCTAAATGTAAACCTGCCATTTGATCCTGCAATTCCTCTACTAGGTATATATCCAAAAGACCAAAAATCACTTTGCAAGAAAGATATTTGCATCAGATTGTTCATTGCAGCGCAATTCATAATTTCCAAGTCATGGAGGAAGCCCAAGTGCCCATCGACCCATGAATCAATCAATCAATTGTGGTATATGTATATCATGGAATACTATGCAGCCTTAAAAAAGATGGAGACTTTTCCTCTTTTATGTTTACATGGATGGAGATGGAACATATTCTTCTTAGTAAAGTATCTCAATAATGGAAGAGAAGGTATCCAATGTACTCAATACTTTTATGAAACCAATTTATGATTACTCACACTTTCTTATGAAAGATAGATCACAACTATAGCCTAGGATGAAGGAGAGAAGTGGAGGGGGATGGGAGGGACAGGGAGTGGTTTGATAGAGGAAGGGTCAATAGTGGGACCACAACTATGGAGCATATTTCAAGGGTCAAATCTATCAAGAATATAACATAAATGACTTAACACAATAATTAAATAAATGAGGTGAAAGCTATGTTGATTAGTTTGATATAAGCACTCCAAATTGTATAAAAAAATCAACACATTGTACCCAACACTGCATAAATATATTCATGATCTATGTGTACATGACTTAATAAAAGGAAAAAAAATCAAAATATCAAAAATAAAAAAATAAAAAAATTTTAAAAGGAGCTTGTTTTTGTCCTGCTTGCAAAAAAAAAATATGTTTTTAATAAACATTCTATTCCCTTATAAAGGGCCTAAAGTTAATAATATTATCATCTTCAATTCAGGATTTGTAAGTTGTGTTCATCCAACATAGTTATACCCTGTGTTTAAACCATGGAATGGATGGCCTTGACATCTTGTTCTGCCTCACAGTACGTTCTTGGCACTAAGACAGCATCATGAATCCTTAGAAATAATAACTACAAAACTATTTCTAAGAGGTAATTTAGAGGAGAAATGACTTATTCCAAGTTTTATATTTATCAAACACAAAACTTGACATTAGGAGTGTTTTAATACGAAGAAAGGTATGTACATTTCCTGTAAATGTCAATACTCTTTTCTGAAGGAGAACTTGACAATCTTTAAAACCCTTTCAACTATTTTCAGGAAGCTCCACACTGTCAGCCACAATGGCTGTACTAATCTACGTTCAGCATGGATCTTCCTCCTTTTGGATAAAAACCATTCTAACAGGTAAGAAATGATATTTCATTATCGTTTTAATCTGCAGCTTCCTAATGATTCATGATGTTGAGCATTTTTTCATACACCTATCAGCCATCTGTAAGTCTTCTTTTGAGAAATGTCAGTTGCCTATTTTTCTAATGTGTTTATTTGTTTTCTTGTTATTGTGTTGAATTTCTTTTTATATTTGGGCATGATTTGCAAATATTTCATACACTTATTAGTTGTATGATTTTCAAATATTCTCTCCCACTCCACAAGTTATCTCTTAAATTTTGTTGATTATTTTCTTCATTTTACAGAAACATTTTTAGTTTGATGTAATTCACTTGTCTATTTTTGCTTTTGTTGTTCATGTTCTGGGGGTCATATCCAAAAACGTATTGCCCAGACCAATGTCATGGCTATTTTTCCTTGTATTTTCTTCTAGTAGTTCTATAGCTTCAAGTGCTAGGTTTAATTAAGCCTTAATCCATTCTGAGTTGATTTTTTGTAGGTAGTATGACAAAAGGTGCAATTTCCTTCTTCTGTGTGTGGATATCCAGTTTTCTCAACACCATTTATTGAAGAGATTGTCCATTGTAGTTTCTTGGTTTCTTTGATGTGGTATCTTTGTGTACAATTTCCCATTGTGCTTTCTTGGTATCTTTGATGTGGAAACTACCCAAGTGTCCATCAAAATAGAAGTGGATTAATAAAATGTGGTATATGTACACCATGGAGCACTACCAGGTATAAAAACAATGGTGAACTAAACTTTCACAACAGCCTGGTTGAAACTGGAAACCATTCTTCCAAGTGAAGTATAGCAGGAATGGAAAAACAGACACCATGTGCACACACTATTAAACTGTAACTAATTGTTCAACACTCATGGGCACACATGGAAGTAAAATTCAATAGAAACCAAGTAGGTAGGAGGGGGAAGGAAGGGACAGATAAATTCACACCTAATAGGTACATTGCACATTATCTGGGTGATGGACACACTTATAACTTTGACTCAAAAAAAAAAAGCAATTTGTGTAACCAAAACTTTTGTATCCCCATAGTATTCTGAAATAAATCGATTGACCAGAATGTGTGGGTTTATTTCTATGATCTCTAATCTATTTCATTGGTCAATGTGTCTGTTTTCATGTCAGCATCATGTTGTTTTGATTATTATGGCTTTGTAGTATATTTTGAAGTCAGTAAATAAGATGCTTCCAGCTTTGTTCTTATTCAACGTTGCTTTGGTTGTACAAAGTCTTTTGTCATTCCTCACAGCTTTTAGGATTGTTTTTCTATTTCCATGAAAAATGTCATTGGGATTTTGGTAGGAAATGCATTGAAACTGTTGATTGTTTGTTTTTGAGCCAGAGTCTCACTATGTCACCCTTGGTAGAGTGCTGTGGCATCACAGCTCAGAGCAACCTCAAACTCTTGGGCTTAAGCTATTCTCTTGCCCAACCTCCCAAATAGCTGTGACTACAGGCACCTGCCACAACATCCAGCTATTTTTTTGTTGCAGTTGTCATTGTTCTTTAGCAGGCCCAGGAACCTGGGAGCTTTGGTGTATGTGGCCAGTTCCCTAACCACTGAGCTAAAGGTGTCGCACCTGTGGATTCTTTCAATTCATGAACACAGGGTAACTTTCTACTTATTTATGTTCTCTTTAATTTCTTTTGTCAGTGTTTTACAGAAATCTTTAGTGTACAAGTCTATTACTTCCTTGGTTAAATTTATTCCTACATATCTAGATAGCATAAATGAAATTTCCTTGATTTCTTTTCTGGATAGCTGTTAGTATAAAGATACACTAGTAATTTTTGTATGTTGACTTTGTAACCTGCAACTTTACCAAATTACTTAATTAATTTTAATAATTTTGGTAGAGTTTCATATGTATGATTTTCTACATATGAAATCATGTCATCTGCAAACAGAGACAGTTTAATTGGAGACTAATTAAATTGGAGACTTCTTCCTCTCCAATTTTGCTTTTTTTTTGGCCTAAGTTCTCAGTTTTTCAGTACCATGTTGCTTAGAAGTAAAAAACTAAAACTGGAATTACAGATGACCCAGCAATCCCACTACTGGGGAATATATCCAGAGGAAATGACAACAGTATGTTGGAAGCACATCTGCAGCCCTGTGCTCACCGCGGCATTAGTCACAACGCCAGTGTAAGGAATCAGCCCACTGCTCATTAAAGAATATGTGGTGTATATACATAACGGAATACACTTCCACCTTAAACAAAGAAAGAAATCCATCATTCACGTGGTGAACCTGGAGGACATTATGCTAGGTGAAGCACTGTCAGGTACAGAAAGATAAATGCCTCATCATTGCATTTCATCTTTATTTGGAGCCTGAAAAGTCACAGACACTGAATGCAGTGGGGGTTGACAGGTGCTGGAGGAGGTGAGAGAGTCCTGGAGAGACACCGGTCAAAAGACGCGGCACTTCAGTTAGATGGGAGGAGTCAGCTGAAGAGACCTGTTGTATCACTTGGTGAATACAGAGAATAAAAATGTATTATGTACTTGAAAATCGTGAAGAGCACATCTGAAGTGCTCTTACCACAAAAAAGTATGTATATGACTATGTGAGTTAGTGCATATGGTAATTAGCTTGATTAAGCCATTCCACAATGTATACATATTTCAAAACAAAAACAAAGCCATTCTACACTGTATACACATTTCAAAATTTTATTGTACAACATAAATATGTATAATTTTTATTTGTCATTTAAAAAATGAATTTTAAAAGCCTTTCTAAGTTCATCACACAATAGGAGTAAAAGCTCTAACGAGGTATTAATGAAAATAATTATGGACCTCTTTATTGATACATAACTCACATACCATTAACTCCCTCATTTAAAGTGTCCAGTTCAGTGATCTGCAGTATATTCAAAGTTGTACAACTGTCACCATATTATGATTTTGGAACATTTTATTCATCCCCAAATGAGGTCCCATCACCATTAACATTCACTCCCTGTTATGAATTTAATTGCAACTTTCAAGAGTGCGTGCATAGAGGTCCTAACCCTTGGTGCTTTAGGATGTCACCTTGTGTGAAAATAGGGTCCCTGCAGTCATAATTAGTCAAGGCATTTTTTGCCAGGAAAAAATGCCGTATTATATACTTTGCTCCTTCTTCATTTACCCTGTTTTGTCATTTACCCTGTTGATGTGACACATAACATTGATCAATGCTAAACTGATCCAGCAGCCAGGCATAAATCTCACTTTGCATGGTCTATCTCTTTGTTTCGTATATTGCTGGGTTTAGTTAACTAATAACTTGTTGAATATTTTGGGTCTATATTCATAAGAGATGTTACTGTGTAATTTTCCTTTCTTGTGAAGTGTTTGTCTGCTTTCTCCATCCAAGTACTGCTGCCCCACATGACGGACAGGAAGGACTTCCTGCTCTTCTGTCTTCCGGGCGGAAGGGTTTGTGAATGATTGGTATAAATTATTCTTTAAATGTTGGATAGAATTCACTGGTGAATCCTTCTGTGCCTGTGCAGAGTGTGTGTGTGTGTGTGTGTGTGTGTGTGTGTGTGTGAGAGAGAGAGAGAGAGAGAGAGAGAGAGAGAGAGAGAGATATCTTTAAATTACTCATTTATCCATCTACTCGCTGGAAGTGTACTCAGAATTTCTATTTTTTTCTTGCGTCAGTGTTGGCAATGCACGTCTTCCCAGGAATCTATGTTCTCTACTGTGCTGGCATACTACCAAAAATAACCTGAATTATTTATTCTGTGGGCATATATCTATTGCTTCTTATTCCATGCCAGGATTAATGTTAAAAGTTGCAGGTGCAAGGTTTGAAATGATAGCATGTTTGCAAACCCATGTGGAGTAAGAAGCACCAGGACAGTTTGAAGAAGTTTGTGTGGAGCCTAGGTAGAAAAGTGGTTAATTCTGTCCAGATAATTGCGGGAAGGTTGGCAAGGAGATGGTAAGGCTGACTGGGTCTTGGAGGATGAATAGGAGTCTGTCTGAAGACAGGAATCCAGGCACAGGAGGGGCGTTTCTACACTGGCACCCTGCAGACACTAATGCCCAATATGCTGCCACAGGAAATGGATTCCTGGTGGCCCTGGGAACCCCGCCCACCATAAATCTTATAGCCCAGCAATGGGAGGGTGTCCACGTACAGCTGCAAGAGCTTGGAACCAACCTGCCCCTTCTCCTCATTTCCTTGTTTTGGTAGATAACTCCAACCTCGTCACTGACATTGTTCAACTGCCTAAACCAGAAAACCTAATCTCCATAGAGGGCGGCACATGTAACAGCTGTCTATAATGCTGACGCTTATAGATAAGGATGCAGTCCTTAATAAAATGTGTGCTCTATTCTCTTACTTTGAGGGACGCGCCTTCATAATGACCTGTATTGTCCGGGGGCTCATCAGATGCCTTTGTCTTTGAACTATCTCCCACCTCTTCCCACCCCTGGCTCCACCCATTCTGGGAGGGGCCTCATGTACCAACCTGGGACACCAGGCTGGGAAGTCCAAGCTCTTTCCACAGCTGCTGAAATCAGTAAGTGACAACACTAAGACCAGAGATCCTCACACAGGTGACATGACAAACCAGGTCAGAAGGCTGTCACGGGCCTTGGAAATGCACTCAGACACCAAGGGACAGAGATACAGGGTCCTGGACACAGGAAGTGCACGGATTGCAGAGGGATGGGGAAGACCCACTGGGTGCTCCTCCAGCAGCCTGTTCTCCTTATGGGTGATATCATATGAGGACAAAAATAGCATGTGGATGAAATGAATGTGGATCAAATAAGAGTGACTCGGGTAGAGTGACACATTTTCTCGCTGTTTCCTCCTTGGGGTTGAGAAGAGTCTGTGTTGGAAAGGAAGGAAGCATGGGAAAGGGCTTGGCCGGCCGCCCGCTGCCTTGAGATCAGAACCTGTGGGTCACGTGAGGCCATGGTCCACACGCAGACTGTGCTTTGTCCCTGCTCTACCCACAAGGGGCACAGGGCGCTTTCCTGGTGAAGCTGCGAGCTGGTGCGAGTCGCTGGCATGCTAGCAGTGTGTCATCCCAACTGCTCTGATTGACCCCTGCTCTTGTCAAAGGGGGTGCAGTTTGCCCCCAGGGAGAGCAAAGATAGGAAACAAGCCCCTGTCACAGGTCAAGGTCAGACAAGACTCTGAGATCTCTGCACTCCCCCAGCACCTGCCTCTCTGTCTATCCTCACTGCACTTGACTTTCCCAGGCACCCCCAACCCATGCACCTGTCTCTGGCCCCAGAACCCTTGCAACATGCTCATCAGGGGTCAAATATGCTCATTTCCTACACATCCAGGCTTGGAGGACTCCCAGTCAGCATTCCTGACTCCCAGCCAATATTCCTGATTCCCAGTCATCATTCCTGACAACTCCCAACCAGCATTCCTGAGTCCCAGTCAGCATTCCCAACTTCCGGCCACTATTCCCAACGCCCAGCTAGTATTCCTGAATCCCAGTCAGCATTCCTGAGTCCCAGCCAGTATTCCTAACTCCCAGTCACCATTCCCGAGTCCCAGTCAGTATTCCCAAATCCTAGTCTGTATTCCCAACTCCCAGCGAGTATTCCCAAGTCCCAGTCAGCATTCCCAAATGCCAGCCAGTATTCCTAGGGGGTCAGCTTTGACGTCTTCACAGGAGGCATCCCCCATGGAGCCCCTAATTCAGTTATACCTTCTTTGGATACCCTACACTGCTATATAATAGACCTTCTGTAAGGGACTGTAACAAACTGGTCAACATATGGAGGGGTCAGCATAAGGAACTGGGCCTGCTGTACTGATAGGTTCATGGGGTGCATGGTGGTCTATGAAAATGACGGCAACTTTAAGGAGGTGATCAACTATGGAGGTTCTATTGAACTTGTTTAGGGCATTAGAAATTTGTGTTTAAAACCACAAATGACTGTACCGTCTTTGATTCTGAATGATTACTTTTTCTTTTTTTTAAGGCAGAGTCTCACTCTGTCACCCAGTCTAGAGAGCAATGGTGTCAGCCTAGCTCACACCAACCTGAATCCTGGGTTCTAGTGATCCTCCTGCCTCAGCCTCCTGAGTAGCTGGAATAACAGGTGCCTGTCATGATACCCAGTTAGTTTTTCTATGTGTAGTAGAGATGGAGTCTCACTCTTGCTCAGGCTGGTCTCCAATTCCTGAGTGCAAGGGGTCCACCTGCATCAGCCTTCCAGAGTACTAGGATTACAGGAGTGAGCTACTGCATCAAGCCTCTGAATGATTACTTTCATGATTTAGAAGGATAGACCTTTTTAAGGGAAATAATATATTTATAGAATTTTGACAGTACACAAAGATAATTCCTTAACACATGGTTTGCAAACAGTGAAACAATGAGAAAGCTAAGATGATCTGTCTGAAAAGTAGGTATGGATTTCAGAGAGTGATATGCAAGCCAGTGGTTGGCAGTGGGGAGAAAGGACGTGTTTGGGAGTAAAGGACTGTGGAGAGAAACGGAGGCCAGAGAAGTCAGCCTGCCAGGGATTCCCAGCAACGATGGTGGGAGGAGAACATGGAAGATCAAGTTCATTGTCAACCGTTGCTGGATGGAACCTCCCTTCCTAATTGCACAAGCCGTTAGCACAGTCACGAAAATGCCTTATGTGATGAAATTTAGGGGAAATATAGGTAAGGGGATTATGTCCTCATCTGATTAAGGAAAGAAAGAAGCAGCAGTCACAGCAGGGAGCAGGTGGAACTGGCGTTTCAGCCAGGCCAGGCCGTAAACAGGTGGAAAATCCCAGTGACCCTGCACCGCTCTCTGGGTGATATATGTTCACGTCCATCTTCCACTAGACAGTAAATGCCACAAAGTCAGAGAACTTGGGTCTTTTTACTTTTCTCTTTGCATTATTGAAGTTTCCTAGGACCGTTTGACCAACAAGCTGGCTTGCCACTCTCAGGAGACTGGAACCTGCAAAGGAATGTATCGTCACTTCACAGAGGAGGGACACTCCATGTTGGGAGATGGTCACGCTGAGCACGTCCACATGTTTCCTACTCAATAGAAATCTGTAACGCTTTTAAAGACCTAAACCAAAGAATTTATGACATACTTGTGGCAAAATTAATTAAACAAGTGAGACATTGGGGGCTTAAATGGAATGAAGAGATTCATCACAAAATTCCTGTGAAAATTTAGTTGTAAGTCAAATATCTGGTGCCTCCATCACCTCACGTCAATTAGGATGGCTACTATGAAATGTAATTATATATACACATATATACATATATATATGTATGTATGTATATAAAAAATAAGGAACTGACTTTTATGATTATGGAAGCTGGCAAGTCCCAGGACCTGCAGTAAGCAGGCTGGAGACCCCTGGTGCAGTTCTAGTCTGTGTACAAAGACCTAAAAACCAGGAGAGCCGGTGCTGTAAGTTCTGGTTCAAAGGCCAACAGGCTTGAGACTCAGGAACAGCCAACATTTCAGTCTGAAGGCAATCAGGCAGGATGATTCTCTCTTATTCTGTGGCGGTCAGGCCTTTAAGTGATTAGGTAAGGCCCACACACTGGGGAGGCAATCTGCTTTACTCAGTCTGATGATATAAAAACAGCCTCAGAGAAACATATTTGACCAAATGTCTGGGCACCTTCTGGCCCAGTCAAGTTGACTCATTAAAATGCTCCATCATAAATGCTACCTTCTATGCTATGTGTATGTCACAATGTAATTCTTCATAAGAGATAGAAAACAAGTCAAAAGTATATAAGGAAACACATATTCTGAGAAGCAAAGGAAAGTAAGACAAAACATAATTTTATTCTAATGGTTTCCTATATAACTCAGGATGGCCCAAGGGTTCTGGGTTGTTCCTTTCCTCAATGAAATATTAATGTCTTTCATTGCTAATTCAGTATTTTTGAATAGGCAATAGGGGCATATGACACAAGGTTTGAAAGAGGCAGATGATTATAAGGAAAACAAAACAATCCAGTGAGCCAGAACTAGTCATGTAGCCCAGACTGTCTACAAGTAAGCTGGGAAATGTGGGGCCGTACACGGACATTTCACAGGGGATAAAACTGTCCACCACACTGTGGAAAATAACATGCTATAGGATTCCTTTCTATGGGGGACATCTGTCTAAATTATATGGAGGCATGGATGAAAAGGCACATTATAAAGAGACACAGAAGAAACATCAGCTATTTAAAATATAGAATATTAACCAGTTTGATGTAAGCATTCTGAATTGTATATAAAATCAGCACTTTGTACCCCATAAATGCATTAATGTATATAGTTATGATTTAATTAAAAAAATAAAAAATGATAAAAAATAAAATACAGAATAAATTATTTAGAGATTGCTTGTGACCATTTTTCAGGTCTTAAAAGGAATTGCATTTGAAAGAAGGCTATGGTTTGAATATAGATTGTTATGATACATTGTATGTCTTTGGAAAATTCACATATTGAAACTTACCCACTGAGATGATGGTATTTGGCTGTGGGCCCTTTGGGAGGTGGTCGAGACCAGTGGGCCCTGCACTTCTGAATGGGATTATGCCCTTATAAAAGAGACCCCAGAGACCTGCCTCTGTCTCTTCCACCACATGAGGACACAGCAGTGGTTCCCCTGCAACATACAGCAAGAAGGCACCACCTTGCAAGCAGAGGGATTGTGCTCTCACAGACACCAACCCTGCCTGTGCCTTGATCTGGAACATCCCAGCATCCAGAACTATGAGAGATAAATGTCCCTATTTCTAAATTACCCAGTTACACCCTGTATAATCAATGCATATTTCGTCATGCACAGGAAAAGAGTAAGATGGGAAATTTTTGACTCATGACACATTGGCTTACCTAATGAATAAAGGGGGCCTTCTAAACAACAAGAACTATTTGGACATAGCTAAGGGCTGAAGGACATAGGACAGAAACAGGGAACTGAATCTGGGAGAGACTAGAGGAATTCCCCTGATTTCTATAAGTCAGTCAAGGAAGCCTTCACCACCCTATTGGTTGAATGATAAGGAAGAGCTAGTCAAGAGAAGACATTTCTCATACATGAGAGGGAGTTTCAAGGATAAATTGTATCTGTATTCACTGTGGCTCAAAGGAATAAGGCACTGGCCTCATATACTGGAGGTAGAGGGTTCAAACCTGGGCCTGGCCAAAAACAGCAAAAAAAAAAAAAAAAGACTTCATAATAATCAATTATAATGGGCTGGATCTGCAAAGGTGATTCACTGCGGTGTTAAGAGTCATGACCTGGATGTTCTTCTTAGCCCCTGGGGTGGTCCTCAGTGATTTCCTAAAGGTCATGAGCTATGCGTATGTTGTTTGGCAATTAGAAAAGTAAAAAGTGAAGAAAGGTAGAAAAGCCATAGCCAAGAATGGGTAGTCTTGGACTAAATAAAGAGGCAAAGGAGAGGGGTCTTAGACCCACACCCTGCAGTGAGGTGATTGGAGCCCATGAGGGCTGCCCTGCGTGGGCTCAGCTGGGGAAGAAGTGAGAAATAACGCTGGGTGCACATAGAAATTCTCCCCTGATCGACACCAAAGTAAGCAAGTTAATTAATAAAATACTCATACATCCCCCTGACCAAACAAATACATCCTGTTGATGTTTGCAGAGTCATGACAAGTTAAGACAACTAGTCATACAGTTACATAGATTTGTCTGTTTTATTTATGATTCACTTACAACCCAATGCAAAGTATTTTGTTGAGGCCACTTAGGTTTATTTATTCCTTTGTCTGTTGTTTATCTATCTGTAATTCCTGTGGCTTCATGATCCCGGGGAAACATTAGACACTTAGGCTCTCTCTCCTCACGTCCAAAAATCACCCACTTTTATTTCCAGTCAGGGCGCCCCAGAATCTGCGTTGCCCTTAAGTTTTTTCAAGCTGAAGATGGTAGGTGGCTTTGCTCTGCGGGCCAAGGCTGTGGATCAGAAAGACGATTTAACCCCGGGAAGGTGGCAAGGGTGAGATTTGTCTCTTGCCTGCGAGGACCTGCAGGTGACAGCCAGGTTCTCCTTACGAGAGCCTGCATTGCCCGCGGTGACCGCTGGAGGGGGCTGGTTTCTGCAGATTTACTCCCAAGGGCTCTGCAGGGTGCGTTTCACCTGCTGGAGTTCTCCGCGGTCGCCTGGGGAGTGCGCGGCTGAGCACCGCTCCTCCTACCCGGGTGGAAGGTGCCTGTCCCGGTATCTGCATTCCTGCACACAGCCTCCCTGCGGCCTTCCAGCGGGTAGGGCCTCGGCAACCCTGAGCAGCGCTGTCGACCCTGCTCGCCCAACTGCGCACACTGGGGCTGGTGCTGACCGCACCGCGCACAGAACCTCTCCCGCGACCGCGTGGTGCCCCCCACCCTCTGCAAAGCAGGCAGTATTCGGCAGTGATCCGAACGCGGTTGATACTGGGCCTGGCTTTAGGAGGACCCCCCGAGCCACCCCAGACGGGCAAAGACCCTCCTCCCAGTCAAACCCCGCAGAGCCTCCGTCCCCAATGCGACCTACCTGCTGCCCAGTTCCAGGCTCTCTGAGCAGCTGTGTTTTATCCGCCCCTCAGGCCTCCCACTCCCAACTCCCCTCCTGGTCGCTGAGTTCCCTTCCTGCCTCGCTCATCCCTCCCCAGACTTTGTCATGTCCCCTCTCCTGTGTGACCAAGCTCCCAGGCCTGGCTCTCAGCTCCACCCACCGGACAGTACAGGCCAGGGAAGGACGGCGGGGCAGCTTGGCCCACCCGCCGCATAGTGGGCAAGATTTTAACTCACGGCCTCTCACGTACCATACACCTAAAAAGGCCACTCCAGTGCACCTGTAGAAAAATGTCTGATCGGTGTCCAAAGCAGGGCAGGTGGCGCTGTGGCCGCCACAGACAGGAGTAGACGTCCAGACTGTGGCTCTTCACTCGTGCCACGCCCTCACCCCTTCCATGCGGAGACCCGACTCCCACCACAGCGTCCAGTATCCCCAGACTGGCCACTGCCGCTTAACCCTAGAGCAACACTCCTTTTTCCACGTGTGGATGATCTGAAATCCTTTAATTACCTCTTAGAAAACACTCCATTTATTAAATACGCTCCCCATGCACACAGGCAAGCGTCCCTCCGCCAGCAAAGTGTAAAATGTCCCATTCTGAGTGTCTCCTTTCAACCGACCAGGGGCAGGGCACAGCCAGGCAGCCCAAACCCGGGATGTTGCTGTCTCTTTCTCTTACTCCCAAATGTATAATCTTAGACATGCTATTGTTTGTCAATACAAAAGTTACAGCAGTCCCGCTGTGCCTAAATGACATCAATGTCACATGTCATTATTTAAGTTTTAATCTATTCTTTTTCTTTTTTTTCTTGATTTGTGTTTAGTTTCTGAATGATAGTCCCTCTTCCAAGATTACAGATTAAGTCTGTACCCTTCATCTAGCCTTTCTTTCTTTCTTTCTTTTTTTTTTTGCGTGTTTCCCTTACTTTCAGACATTTTTAAACAGAAAAACAGAGAAAATTGTAAAATAAACTTCCCCGTGCCAGTCATCCAAGTTAGCAACTCACCACGGTAGGAACCTCTTTCTCAGATTCCTCAGCATCAGGTCATTTTATCTGCAAATATTTTAGCATAGCTTTAAAACTCAGAACTAAAAATTATTTCTTAATACCAGCCAGTGTTCAAATATCTCTGTGTGTCTCTTTTTTTCTTAGCTTCTTTTTGGAATAAGCTCCCAAGAATGTCTACACATGACAGCTGGTTGATAGGACACTTTGGGTTCTCTTTTATCTTATTTTGCATATATATTCTTAATTTCAGATTAACACGAGGTTACAAAGTGCGTGTTTGTGAGGTAAGGTCCCTGTTGTAGTTGTGACCCAACCCGGCAGGTGGCGCACATACCCTTACGCCGGCCTATTCCTCCCTCTCCCCTCCCAACCTGAATTGAACTGAGCTTTCTCTTGTGTGGGGTGTGTTAGTCTGTCTAATGAAACCTATGGAACGCTTCCCGAATTTGCGTGTCTTCTGTTCTCAGGAGCCATGCTAATTCTCTGCGTCCCATTCCCATTTTAGTATGCGTGCTCCTGAAGCAAGCATTCCCAGGATCTCTTTTAACCTATACATTTCTCTGTATTCCTGAAAATGGAATGGGGCCATTTCGCCTGCAGTTTCTGCTAGACTGCACGTCACTGATAGCCCACATCCGCTGCGGTGTCAGGCAGTACCCTTGGCCTTGTGCTTCCCATGACTGGGCTATTGAATCTGAGTCCTAATCTGATCCACAGTATTTTTGGTAAATATATGTAAATGGTTTCCTGCGTTTTCATCCACAGACCCATGATGCCTGATTGCCTCTCCTTCCGTGACATTAATACCGTCAAAGATTATTGACTACCAGATAGAACAATATTGTCTCTTAATTCTCTGGTATAAATTAAGACCAGCCTGTGTCACTGTATTTGTATGTACCATCCAAGTGCAAACAGCCCTGGTACATTTGTGTGCAAATGAAACACTAAAGTATCCCCAGGAGCCCTATGGCAGGCTCACCACCCTGGACACACCCCCACCTATTTCACTCTCACAAGCAGAAGGAAATGTCCGCCCAGAAAACTGCACATTGGGCCTAGCAGAGCTCAGTTACTATCACATTTGCTACCATTTCAAGGGCATCGGCCCACACTGGGGCCGGAGGAGCGGGGTGGGGCCGAGATAAACAGCAGTCGGTAGATGGTTCCCTGAGCACAGGGAGCCAACAGGAAGAAGCAGAGGCAACTGGAAAGACATCTAGAAAAAGGAGGAAAGGGCAAAAAGAGAGAGCCCAGGCTCGGCGCCTGTGGCTTAAGGGACTAAGGCGCCAGCCACGTACACCTGAGCTGGCGGGTTCGAATCCAGCCTGGGCCTGCCAAGCAACAATGACAACTACAACCAAAAAATGGCCGGGCATTGTGGTGGGCGCCTGTAGTCCCAGCTACTTGGGAGGCTGAGGCAGGAGACTCGCTTGAGCCCAGGAGTTGGAGGTTGCTGTGAGCTGTGATGCCTCAGCACTCTATCCAGGGTGATAGCTAGAGGCTCTGTCTCAAAAAAAAAAAAAAGAATGAGTCCAAAGAGCTGGCAGGAGGACGTTCTTCATGCCCAGGTCAGCTGGCGTGCTCAGGAGGGAGGTAAGGGTTGGTGACAGCGGGTGAGGGGAGATCTGGCAGCCCTGAGCGGAGACTGTGTGGTAAGTCTGCTGGGGGACAAGGACATCACCCAGATAACACAGCTGCCTGCCACAGATGAAAGTTTCAAAAAGACCTTTTCCTGCCTGTCGAAGATGAGTCTCAGGCTGGCTGCTGCTTCCCTGAGCTGTGGTCAGCGCAGTCTTCAACTTACCCCAGCCTCTGCTGACGAGCAGTTTCGTACCCAGGGAGCTGGCTGGCTGTCTTGTACTGTGATGGAGACCCCAGGAAATGAGCACAGGAGAGGTGCCCCTACTCAGACAGCAGTATCCACCCAGAAACCCAGACAGCACAATTCACCGAGCAGCTAGAAAAATGCTCAGGGATCTCTTGGGATGTGGCGTTTATTCTCTCATTTTTAGGGAGGCTGGTATTAAAGACAGTTATGAGAATAATAAATCTAGGATATTCTGGAGCCTCATCAGGAAGGGGCACACGAGATGTCAAGTCAGGGTGACGTCTACGTGGACCCTGAGCCCATGGTCCCTGAGATGGCACAGTTACCGGTTAACCAAATGCTGGAGTGGACCTGGCACGGCACAGCCAGGCTGCCGGGACAGACTATATTAAGCAGGAAAAGTCCGGAGGGCTCCTCCTGTCCTCGTCAGAACTGCAGACAACAGGAAGGTTGGGGGCACTGTGCAGGCTTCGTTCTGTAAAGGCAGGCACGCTAAACAGGAATTAGGCAGCTGCACCAGGCCAGGCTCAGTGAGCTCAGACTTGAAGCTGTAAAGCTTCAGGTGAACTTAGGCATCCTTCAGCGTAAGCACAGCTCTGCACTGGGTGAAGGGCATGTGAGGCTGAGGGTTTATTGAAGCCTGTGCCCCAGACACTGACCCTGTCCCAGGTTGGTGCATATCCCCAAAGTCCCACAGCATGGCTGTCTTAGTCTGTTCAGGCTGCTGTAACAAAATACCACATGCCAGGAAATTCGCCAACAAGAGAAATCTACTTCTCTTCTACAGTTCTGGAGGCTGAGGAGTCCAAGGAGAAGGTGCCAGCAATGTGTAGTGACAGCCTGCTTCCTGGTTCAGGGATGGCCTTCTTGTCACTGTGCCTTCATGTGGTTGAAGGGATGAGGGCTTCTCAGAGCTCTGTTTTATGATGGCACTAATCTCATTCATGAGGGCTCCACCCTCATAACTTAATTACTCCCCAAAGGACACACCTCCAATACCTTCACATGGAGGAAGAGATTTCAAACTATGAATCTGGAACGGACAAAAGCATTCAGAGCACAGCAACACCTTTCTGTACCAAAGAGGCTAGACCGGCCAAAGCGACACTTTCTGGTCTGCCTGGCAGTAGGATTTCAGAGTGACCATCGAGCCACGTCAATCAGACACACATGTAGATGACATGGGGTGGGCAGAAAGCGGGTGAGGCTGTATTCAGCTGCCTCGTCCTTCCTGGCCGTCATGGTCAGGGTCTCACCAGGAGCTTTGTGGGTGCTGCCTGGCAGCTGTAGTGGAAGAGACCAGCCTCAGTGCTCGTGTCCAGACTTCAGTATTGTGCCTCTGAAGGTCATGCACACCAGTGAGTTTTGACCTCCTCGAAGTCAGCGGCGGCCTCCAGATGCCCGACTGCCTTCCTGGTTGGCTGGAGTCTACAGCCTGCTGCAAGCCCCGGCGCCCAGCTCTGCAGGACTGCTCAGGGGTGCTCCCAGTGCCACTCCTCCAGCCCTTCCTACAATTTCACAAACACTGTCTTTGTTTTTGTTCTGCTCAGAAGCAAGACTTTTAGAGAGGAAACGCTCATTTACTCTGCAGGGATCTCACAGGCTTGCGTGCCTGGGCTCTCTCTCCTCCTTTCCATGGTGATTGAAAAGACATTGGATTTTATTTAGAGTGAGAGGAAGACCCCTTGGAAAGCCTTGAGAGAGGGGACACTGGTGGACTTAGTTTTAGATGGCTCACTGGCTGGAAGAGGGAGCCCAGCAACAGGCTGCAGGCACAATTCGGTGAGAGGTGACAGCATCTTGGATCAACAAAATAGAAGCAGTGCGGTTGACAAGAGCCCAGCTTCTAGTCGGTTTATTTTCAAAGTGGGAACATTGGCCTAGGTAGGAGGATGTGAGAGGCAGGGAGGACCAAAGGAGACATCAGGGATGAGGGCTGAGCCGGCAGCAGGAGGACAAAGTTGGGGGGCAGTACCTGTGGACAGGCTCCCGGGAGACGGTGCACGAGGCCCACCGACTTGCAGGTTGGCCACTTGGATACATGTGGCCAAACTGCAACCTTCAGAAGAGAGGCCCAGATGACGTCTGTATTTCCAATACAAGTGTGCATTATTCTGATGTGCAGAATAAGACAATAGGGCTTTAATACAATTGCATATTCCCAATCATTACTCGCTAGAGGGCAATAAACATCAATACATTTTCTCCTGTTTGGCAGTCTTAAAAGTAAGGATTAAAGCAAGTCTGGTAAATCTATGGAGAAAACTGAGTTAAGAGGTAGATGTTCCTAGTCAGGGTGGAAAATGGCATCAGAGGATGCTTTGATGGGGCCGCTGTCCCCACACACAGGAACCACTACACGTGCGGAGATTTGAGAACCGACACATTCAAAATGAGTGAAAAGGTTGTTCTTTACTTACATTAGGCCACTATTTACTTACTGTATTGCCCAAATGGTAAAGCAAAATACCCCTCTCATTCCTATGTGAGTCAAGGTGCACATCAGCATATACTGAGGGAACATGGTCAAGTGTGGCGCTAGTGTCCTTGACACAGGCAGAGCAAGGTCAGGATTTTACTCCCCGCGGACCCCTCTTCGCCTGGTTACATTTGCTGAAGAAAACACCTGGTGTCGAGGGCAGACAGCACGCTGCCAAGGATGCCCCATGCAGGGAGTGGATTCCCTGAGTGACACCTTAGCAGGCAAGTTAAACCTGAGTCAGGACAGGAGACGCTGAGGGGAAAAGCTCTTTAACCACAGTGCGACTTGTCGCGTGTTGGTACCCAAGGAAGGATGAGCTCAAATTGCACAAGAACGGTCAGTCACCCTGGCCAGGCCACTCTGCACCTGAGCCACCCTCTGTAGCCACGAATAGCAGCCCGCTCTGCACTGCCCACTGTCCCTGTAACGATCAACGTGTCCCACAGAGGCTCAAGGACCACCAGCACCCTCTGTCCCTCTGGAAGGAAGAGGGGAGCACGCAGGGTCACCAGCGCCCTTCTCTCAGCGACCTGGAGGAAGTCTCCCACTGCTGACATGGAAGAGAACGGTGCAGTGATGCATCTTACCCACCATGTGGCTCTGTGAGCCCAGTCACAGGCTCGCACGTACACAAAGATCAGAGGGACAAAAGCAGAAGCTCTCTTGGTAAAATTAACTTTTTTTTTCTCAAATTCTTGAAAGGTCCCAGCAAGCATGTAAGACAAATACTATATGTGTTGGCCTGCTTTTTACTAGCAGAACCAAAAAGACTAGGACTTCCCTGTGCTTCAGAAAAAAGAAGATTTAGTGTGTGTGTGTGTGAATATTTTTCTGACTACAGAAAGATGTGCAGATTGCAGCAAAGTGAAGCATTATGGGACTCGTGATGTGACACCTGTGTCAAGGGACAGACACTAAACCCAAGAAACCAAACAGCGTACTGATCACTGCTCTGGACTTTCGAATGTGATATGTGTAATAAACAACTACCCTAATTGTTTCTGATTTTTCTTAGTAACAGAAAAATCTGTTTTCAAGTGAAATCTCCCCTGACCCCTCAGTGCACCCTTCACAGAGGTGCTGCTGCTGGGACTGGTGTGGGCAGCGGCCTGGGCCCCTGCCACAAAATGTGTGTTTGGAGTAAAACTAAATCTGTTTAGCGTTCAAGGTAATTTTTAACAATCAAGTCTAAACTTGAAAAATACACATTATTTCATAATCCAAAGCACCAGGGCCTGGGAGCAGGAGGCGTTTCCATTTCTGTAAGTGGACAGGGGGCATCAGACCTTCTGTTCCACAGCCCAGCCTTGGCCAACACAGTCCCAGATTTGCACCTGGAAGCAAACTCCAGAATTCTGTTCTCTGTGCCAGTGGGTTAGGCTATAAACAGGCAGCTCTTCTTTCACGCTCTCTCCACTTCTGTCACTGCCATGACACCTGTCCTTCCAGGGCTGCACAACGCATGAAGCCCGCCCTGGCACCATCCATCGTGCACACGTGGCTGACCCTGAGACACCATCTCTGTCACAGCAGTCCCTTGCTTAGATGCCTTTGGTGCTTCCCGCCCCCAGGAGAAGGTCCCGCCTCCCAGGGTTAGGCTGACTACTGACCATGTGGCCCACTCCATAGTCCCACGGGTGCCCAACCTGCTTATCTGGCCATGACCGCATTGGTGGAAAGCCGTCCATGGAGACACAGCCAGAAGAAGGGGACCCGCGTCTGGGCTGACTCCAGAGGACAGCTGCCTCAGTCAGGTGGAGACACCGTGAACCTCTGCATGGTTGTCCAGGAGACCAGGGCCAAGAGGTGGGCCAGAATAGAGGAGGGAGTGAAGACGGAACAGGGGAACCCAAAGGGAGCGGCCACGGGGGAAGAGCTCGGAGAGATGGAACAACCCCTCTACCATGCGCAGCAGGCAGCCTCCCAACGGGATGGAGCAGCTCAGCAGAGAAGCCGGACACTCTGGGAGACGGATGTGACGTGCGCCTGTGTTGCGGGGAATTGCTGGAGGCCACGAGGCTGGGCTGAAGGGCCACAGTGCTGCCCCCAGGCCTCAGAAGGAAGATGCTGGCCCCTGGACCGAGGACGGGCTTGCTCAGTGACCCACGCTTGCTCGCCCGTGCGGCTGGACTCATGATGTCCCCAGCCTCACATTCTGCTCTTATCTTCCTCTCCGCAACCCATCTCCACCTCCAGACCCAATTAAAACCCTGCAGTCCTGATAAGGCCACACCTAGAGTAGCCCTTCTCCCCAGTGGAAACTTGTAGCATGCCACAGCCATAGACACATTTCACACGAAATACTTACACTGCATTATTGCTTTCAGAAAGCAGTTACGAATAAATTTTGTATAACTACATGAGATGTTTTAGAACCATCCTCAGACCTATGTGGGAGTTACACATTTAAGGATTATCAGGCTAAACATGAAATCTGAACTCCGGGTTTCACTCTCACATCAGCCTATGTATACAGGGTAAAAACAGGGCAGAACTCTGTTCCATGGTAAAGAACGAGCGGTGAGTCTAAGAAAAGGAAGACCTGGGAAGCCTGGTCTCAGTGAAGGAGGCAGGAAGCATGTTTCAGTGAGCAGAACATCGACAGTGTTCAGTTTAAAGACAGATGAAGGCCACTGAGAATTCCAACAGAAGGCCTCTGGGCATTGCATTCAGGTTTGTTTCATATGTAAAGTAGTGTCCGTAGAATAGAGGGGCCAATGTGATGAGGCTTTGAGGGGAGACAGACACACAGAAACATGAGTCTGTATCTGGAGACCACCTGTTGAAGTTGTGCAACAAAAGGAAAAAAGAGAAAGGGTAGGTATCCAACAGGCTAAGTGCAGTCCTGGTAAAGATAAAGAATCATATCTGGGGCAGTGGCCTATGGCTCAAAGGAGTAGGGCGCCAGCCCATATACCAGAGGTGACGGGTTGAAATCCAGCCCCAGCCAAAAACTGCCCCAAAAAAACCCCTTCCATCTGTAATGGAAGTACACCGTCATTTGTGTGACCTCTGAAGGTCAAGTTACCATGGCAGCATTGTCTCAATTCAGCGTGTTAGCCTCAGCTTTTCAAGTAGAAATCCAACTTCTTCAGTGAGCCTGGCACGAATTTGATCCCAGACAATGATTCACATTAAATAAATTCATAAAAGCCAGATGTGGAAATCAGAATATCCCTTTATTCAATTTGATAACATGAGGTATCAGGAAAGTACAATTAAAACTACAGTGAGGCTCGGCGCCTGTGGCTCAATGGGCTAAGGCACCAGCCACGTACACCTGAGCTGGCGGGTTCGAATCCAGCCTGGGCCCACCAAACAACAGTGACGGCTGCAACCAAAAAATGGCCGGGCATTGTGGCAGGCACCTTTGATCCCAGCTACTTGGGAAGCAGAGGCAGGAGACTCACTTGAGCCCAGGAACTGGAGGTTGCCGTGAGCTGTGATGCCACAGCACTCTATCCAGGGTGAGTCTCTGTCTCAAAAAAAAAAAAAAAAAAAACTACAGTGAGATTCCCCTGAAAACACACCAAAATGGCTAATATTTAACAGTACTAAGTGTTGGCAAGAATGCGGATCGATTTGATCTCTGCTGGTGGGAATGTAAATTGCCACATCCACTTTGGAAAACTGTCAGGAGCTTCTAAAGCAAAACACATGCCCACTCTATGATTCAGGAATTAAATCAGCTCATCTACAACACACAGAGAAATGAATGTTCCTGCCCATCAGATCACAGGTGCCAGAATGGGCACAGCAGCAAGAACAGATGAGACAAACCGCAACATAATGGCACAATGGACCGATACAGCCCACTGCAAAAAGCAAACAGCACCACCTGCAGCCACGAGGAGGAATCGCACAGCAAAAAAGCAGCCTCGCACAGGGTGAGTGGTGGGGAGAGGCTTCCACTGCACCTGAAATGGTCTCTGCTTTGTATCTAGAGCCGATAACACAACACAAGTGAACACATTTCTAAAATTCAGTAAGCTATTCACAAGAACAGTGCACTTGACAATCTGTGCAAAACATAACAAAAACTAAAAGAAAAAAGCTTAATCAGATAAGTGGAAGTTTTAGAGTGAAGCAAAGATTCCCAAAGAGGCCTGTTTTTTCAAAGAAAACAGAGCGAAAAAAGATGAGATGAACCACCGAACCTTCCAGCTGGATTGGAAGCCCTTCTGGAAGAAGCTATTCCTCTTCTAATGCAGTGCTCCCATGCCCCAGCTTTGGACCATGGTACACACTCAACAAATACACTGTCAATAAGTATACTAAACAGGATTAATAAACCAAAGCTGGTCTAAAGGAATGTCTCCAAGGAGCAGCATTGTGAAATGAAGACATGTGTAAGCCAATAAAGAAGCAACAGCACAAAAGAACTTTGGTAGCACTCTTTCTGTGAGTGCTATCTCTCCCTCTCCCCCACTTACGTATTTCTTTATTTTGGTTAAGAACCGTATTGTTTGTGATGGAATCGAAGCTAATATTTGTGCCTCAAATATATTTGCTTCAATTTTTATAAATCTGGCACATTTGGCTAAACCTCATACACTAGTTTTAATTCAGCTAGAAAATCCTGGGTTTGTGCTAAAAATTGACACTATCAAAATGAACAACAGTAAACTGAAACTTCTGTGGGTGATGGATAAAAGCTGTCTTGGTTAAACTTGGACTTAGTGAAACCTGCCTAGCAGAATAAGTGTGGAAACTTGGATGGCAAATCCTCCCAAGTTGCCAGTTTCGGTCTGTTACAGAAAATGGTTATTTAACACACGACAGGTGGAATAAAACCCACGATAATTCCTCCCTCACGCTGCTGCTTAGAGAAACGACATCACAGCTAATGACACAGCATCGTTCCAACAGCTTCATGCACTCAGCTATCGCACTGTCGCATGCAAAGGAGACTTCTACATTTTATCTGTGACTTTCTAGCTTCTCAGCTTCCAGCATCTGCACTGTAAACACCCAGGAAGCTTTCCTCTACAGTCAGCTCTGGATATGAGGGACAGGGGCTTCTACAGCAAGCAAATGGTCTCATGACACGGAGTCCCTTGGTGGGGTCCCCTGAAGTAGAGCTCATCCAGGAAAGCAGCGGAGTACGGCATGACCAATTAGCGCTGCCTGCAGGAGCCGGGTGGGGGAGAGTGCCACCTCTGGTCATCCCCTGTAGTGCAGAGAGGGCAGGCTGGAACCTGCTGGTGGCTCCGCGGAGTATCTGCATAGGAGTTGGTGGCCAGTGCTGTGTGGCCTCTCAAGGTTCCTTCACCACTGCACGGTCCTTTCAGCAGCCTTCAAGTAGAAGATTCTGTGTGTGTGTGTGTGTGAACCCAACACTGATTTGTCTAAGGCAAATGATTCCCATTTAACCAAATTTACAGGAGACAAATGGAAAAACCAAATATACACTTCTTAATTAGGATGAGATGTATCAACATCAAAAAGGGATATTAATCAGATTCATGAAGAGGTGTCTTTGCTCCTGTTGGAAAGTCTACATAGAAAACAAATTACAGCCAGAAAAATGGAATCGGAGACAGTCGGTCAGTCCGGAGGCTGAGATGCTGAGTGTGCTGACCAGGACGCTGGGTCTTCTGTACAGAGCTGGAGAAATCTACCCAAGCTGTCTCCCCGGCAGCCTTCTGATAGACCATGAAGGGCATGCTGGCTGCTTCTGCTAACCTTTTCTGCACAGAACTTAGTGGCCCACGATTCTTGTCCATCCAGACGTTTTGTCATCCTTTAGGGCAATTTCTGCAGACACTCAGGCCCACCCATTACACGCTGATTTTACCTGCTGAACTATCAGGACATAACTTGCAAATTCTTCTGCGCACCTCACAATGCAGCACCTCTATCCTACCCACAACCTCAGGTACAATCAGACACTAACTGGCTCTGTGATCTTGGGCAAGTCCATTGGCCTTTTTGGACCCAAGCTATCTAATCTACAAAATTTTAGCATATACCGAAGGACTTAGACAAAGTGACTTCTTGAGATTACTTCCAACCTCAGAGGAAATGAGTCTAACACCCCAGGATTCACACATAGAGCTAGGACTTGCACAGAGACCACTAAAGCTGTCGCCAAGCCACGATTTTCTGCTCAGCCTGTGTTTAGCAGTCAGTTAAATCATTGCATTCGAAGAAATACGCCTCTCACCATATAACGGTCCCTTACATTAGTTTGGCAGAGTCTACAAAACTGTTCTGCTTCATAATAATTAAATAAGGTACTCATCCCTACTTTGTCAGCAGTTTTAATGATATGCTCTGGTTTCTAGCCCCGGTAATTACAAGCTGTGCATCAAACCAGGAGAATTCTGACTTCAGACCCAGAGCTTTGGCAGCAAACATGGTGCACACCCTTTGGGTCTCTTTGCCTTTCCACCCTCCACAGACCATTGCAGCCCCATTTGTTCATCTAACACTGTTTTAGTCAGTATCACCAATATATGCAGCAAGGAAGATTTAAACACAAAACATACACAATAGACCTCAGGGTCCATTCCACGTGTGGAACCCACAAGTGGTGCTGCTCTGTGCTAGGGAAAGATTCGCTAATGGAATGAGGAATTGCTGCATCGGCCCTTGGGTACCTGGAGTTTCCAGAAGGGAAGGAAGCCAAGGCGAACTTGACACGTTCTTCCTCATGGACTGAAACCCAACACCTGCCTCCACAAGGTGTGCTGGTCCTTCCCCTATGTGGGAGGTGCTATCATAGCTCAGGCTTGAAACTCGAGAGCCTGCTTCTGGGCAGACGGTATTGTGTGTCATGAGAACATCAGATCTAGCAACGCTCGGAGCACTTATGTGCCCATTATTCTGAGGCCCAATTTAACGAATCTCTGATGTAGAGACCATGGGCCTGAGGGCAGCTCCCTGGTGGTCAGAGAAAACCCAACCTCGAGTGTTGCCTGGCAGCTGTAGCTGAAGCAAGACGCAGGACAGGGAATGTTTTCCTCTTTTTTCCTTATCATCAATGTAAACTGATTGGTCAATTAATAACACTTCCATGCAATCAAATCTATTTCTCTTTTCTTTGGAGATGTGCCTGAGTGGCATCTGAGAAAGAAGAATGGAGTTTAATTACTGTATCTTGGAGCAGAGAAGACAGAGTTATCTACGCTCTGCTGTCTTCTCCGGTTCCTTCCACGGAAAGGAGCAGAGAGAGTTTGCAACATGTGCCATTTACAAATACACAAAGAAAATAAAAACCTGTAACAATTGATAATGAAGAGTCTCTTCTAGTGACACATGACCCCCCCCATACTGTATTAGGTTTGCATTTGAAAAGAATTGGTTCACAAAGTCCTCCCTAGGTAGTAATCCTAACATATAATTTCTTGTTACAGAACAGGAGCTGATTGCCAAGATCAGGCTTCGTCTGACAATTAGTGAGGTCTGGGGTGGGAAAATCTTCTCATTCAATGTGCACTCAGGACAGAAGCTGTAGAAACAAGACAGATCTCAAGAACCATCATTTACAGGGTTTTTTTTTCTTTTTACCTTTAATTTTCAAAGTAAAAATATTTGCCTACTTTTTCATTTGTTAACATTTTCAAGAAAATGTTTTATTTATATTCACATAAAGGAATACAAAGAAAGCATGTTATAACTAAGTTTTTATTATAATCTTATTTTTCTTTTGCTTAATTTTTTTCTTTTTTTGAGACAAAATCTGACTCTGTCACCCTGGGTGGAGTGCAATGGCCTTGTAGCTCCCTGCAACCTCAAACTCCTGAGTGGAAGTAATTTTCTTGCCTCAGCCTCCCACCTAGTGGGGACTACTTGTCAACTAGTTTTTCTATTTTTAGTAGAGATGAAATCTCACTCTTGCTCAGGCTGGTCTTGAACTCCTGATCTCAACCAATCCACCTGCCTTGAGCTCCCCAAGTGCTACGATTACAGGCATGAGCCACCACTTCCAGCAAGGCACATGAGGCCTTGCTGTGTTGGGCACCTGTAGTTCCAGCTACTGGGGAGGTTGAGGCAGGAGAATAACTTGAACCCAGGAGTTTGAGGTTGCCAGGAGCTAGGCTGAGGCCACAGCACTCTAGCCTAGGCAACAGAGAGAGACCGTGGGAGAAAAAAAAAAGTAAAGAAGTACATGCACTTCTTATATGATATTTTGAAATAATTTTAAAATATCTTTAAGTTTGTAAGAAAAGGCTCGGCGCCTGTGGCTGAACGGGCTAAGGCGCCAGCCACGTACACCTGAGCTGGCAGGTTCGAATCCAGCCTGGGCCCGCCAAACAACAATGATGACGGCTGCAACCAAAAAATGACCAGGCATTGTGGCGGGTGCCTGTAATCCCAGCTACTTGGGAGACGGAGGCAGAAGACTCGCTTGATCCCAGGAACTGGAGGTTGCTGTGAGCTGTGACGCCACAGCACTCTATCCAGGGTGACAGCTTGAGGCTCTGTCTCAAAAAAAAAACAAAAAAGTTTGTAAGAAAAGATACATATCATGATGTTGTGTGCCTATATACCATGTATCAAACAATATAATGATTTTCTTTTTTGGAGACAGAATCTCACTTTAACACCCTCAGTAGAGTCCCATGGCGTCACAGCTCACAGCAATCTCAAACTCCTGGGCTTAAGCAATTCTCTTGCCTCAGCCTTCCAAGTAGCCAGGACCACAGGGGTCTGCCACAACACCTGGCTATTTTTTATTGTTGTTGCTGCAGTTGTCATTGCCGTCTAGCTGGCCGGAGCCAGGTAAAAACCCACAAGCCTTGGTGCATGTGGCTGGCACCGCAACCACTGTTCTATGGGCACTGAGCCAATATAATAATTTTTAAAAGCTTAAAACCCCCACAAGTACCAGCATCAGGAGTAAACATTCTCAGCATTTTGTTGAATTACCTGCATTTTATGTGTCTCCACTTATGTGTGTACACAGCTAGGGTAAAACCTGTCCAAGTTATAGGAGAGGCATAATGGATGTAACATCATTAAAATAATTTAATGAAAGAGTTCTGCATGCAAAATGTCTTATTAAATGCCGAGATGCCTGGGCAGCAACATAACTTTGATGCTAACACATATAATTTCAGCTTAGATTCTAATGGCATATGCAAATTTTCTAATGGGAATTTATTATTGAGGCCATAACCCAGTGATTTTCAACCTGTATACCATGGTACCATGCGAGGATCTTGGGTTTGCTTCGAAAATTTTTAAAGATATTTAATTAAGTTATTTTCAAAAGAAGTTCAAAGCACAGTAAGTATATTCTTTTTTTTTTTTTTACTCTTTTTTTAATCAATAATTTAAGTGTGCCATGGAAGTTCAGCTATTGTTCAAATATGCCCTGAGATAAAAAAGATTAAAAAACACTTCTACTTAACATAACACAACCATTTCCTATCTGCAATTGTTTGAAGAACTTGTTTAGATGTTATGTTAGATATAAATAGGGTAATTACGCTTTTTTTTAATTTTTAGAATTTGTCTGTTTTTAGTTTGGGTCGGCTGTTGATATTTTTCATCAAGATAATCATTTCTTTGCTGACTTCAGATGACCAAGGAAGAGCCACCTCCTCAACAAAACAAAACACAAAAAACAAAACCACAGAATCATTAACCTAACTTTTGATACAATGTCTCAGTTCCCCATAACTTTGCACACAAGCTTGTGTGTTCAGTTAAATTGTAACTGCTTTTTGTATTTGGAGAGAGTGTGACTATTGAACTTGAAACCTTTAAAATAAATAAATAAATAGTGTACAGAAAGGGAAGAACCTAATATTCTTTTCAAATGTACATGTAAATATAATTGACCAGTCTTAATTAATGAGTTAAAAATAGCAGTCAGCACCTGAGCTGCAGGTGAAAGGTTTGGCCCACGCCCCGTAGCTGAGTGCTGATACTTTGCGGACAGCTTTCTCCTAGAAGAGCAGCCTAAATCTACAGCAAGGCCGCCTCAGTCCCCTTTCCAGGTGTCCTCTACCTTTTGAGAGGCAGAGAACTGTTTCTGTTTGTGTTGATTTCAGCTGGTTTCAGGGACATCTGCAGTGGAGAGGGAACTTGGAGCCGTCCCCTGGGTGAAGGCTTGCATTCTTCCAGCTCAGCAGGTGCACGGCAGTGCAGTGCTGGAAGAGGGTAAACTTGAAGGCTGATGACTGCAAAAGGTAGTTGAGAAATGCAAATTCTGCACAGCTCAGGTGCCGCCCTAATCCACTTGTTGATGCCTTTTTGTCCCCAATACGTAGATCTTTGGACTGGCCTTTGTGTATGAGGCCAGTAAAGGAGGACTGGGCCCTCTGCTCACCTTAGGTGATGATCACACCCAAGAGCTGCTTCTCCCCTGGTTGGAGCCTCACTCGCCTCAAATGAGCAGCCTTCTCCCTCGAGGCAGTAGGATGGCAGCGGCAGATCCCCGAGCCCCAGGACCATTAACACCTGTCAGATGGCAGAGTACCTGAAACAAAGGGCTTTTGTGGGGTCGGTTAGCACCATCTGCGAAATGCTCCTCACAGCTGCTGTCCATGTTCTGTTTTGTTCCCTCCATGGAAGGTGGGAGAAAAGGGGATGCTGAGAAGGTTATCGTATAACTGAGCAAAATGTCCTTCTTTTCAAGATGAGAAGCAGCATGTCCACAGTTAGACAGGGCAGGAGGGTCTCCACAGGGCGTGCAGGAGATCACCAGAAAGTTTCTTTTATCCTTCTGGTTAACTGAAGGTTGACAGCAGCTCTCTCTTGGCCCCATTGGCAGGAAAATTGGTGTTTAGAATTGCACCATTTTATGCCATCTGGTTTAATGATGACAGCTGATTAAAAAAATCAGACATGGAACAGTGTGCTGTTCAATGATTAAAAAAACAAATAGGAGAAGATACACAGCTGCTTATTTGGCTATTTTGTCGAAATCTGAGAAAATATTTACTTTTCACACTGGCCCACATGGCTAATGACTCGTTGTTTTCCTACTTCTGGTGTGTTCCTGTCTGTGAGTTGACAAGTTTCAACATAGCAGTCAGAGAACTGGCAAACACCGGAACCACATAACGCAGGCACCAAGATCTTAAGGCATCATCTGCTGTCGTGGAATACCACATTTACACTTCACCAGAAAGATCAGAAGTTATCATTTCAAAGGTCTTTGTTAGAGAGGAAATGTCACCACCTCTTTTTGCAAACTTTACAGTCAGAAAACCCATCATTCCATTCCAGGAATTTGCACTTTCCACCATGTTCTAGGGCAAAGCTTTTCTGCCTTTCAAGTTAAACACATCCAGTTTGTTAATTATTTCTGGTGATTTTCTGCTATCTCATACACAGGATTAGAAAGACTTTAAAATGAAGGAATTTCACCATAGGAATTATGTTTTAGGGAACAGAAAGGGATCCCGGCTCACATGTCCACCTTCCCCGTGTAAGCCTGTATGTGCGTTCTACTTCATTTTCTTGGCTCTTTCACCCCCAAGGACGCACGATGCTTGTAACTCCAAGACCACCTGACAGCCAAGGCGGACTTTCTCCCCCCTTCCACCTCCAAATGCCCAGCCTCAAGTTCTTCCACGTGACATGACTCTTATCTGAAGCTTTTTCTTACCTGCGCTTAGCTCAGCATTTTTGATATTTATAATTTTCCTTTTTATCTCTGTTGGCATTTACTTTACATGACCTTCAAGAACGGATTGGATTTTGCTTGCCTCTGTTATTTATTTTCCACGCCTTTGATAAAGTCAGGCCCCTTTGGTGAGTGCCCCTCTGGGAGGTTCGCTCCTCCCCGACTAACGTGGCCACGCTCGGTTTCCACCGCTGAGTTATCCACACCTGCCCTCCCTCCGAGGAGTCTCAAGCCCGTAACGTCCTGGGTGACTGGCCCTGTCCAGGCTCACCAGACACCACGTGCTCTCTGGGGCTACTGTCTTTGCCCCTGGCTCCCCGTCAGTTGCAAAGTGCTGAAGAACAGAAAAGGTTTCCTGCGTCCTGTACGATCTCTCTTTCCCTCAAGACTGTTCTCTATCCACAAGTCCAGTCTATACACGTTGCAGAATTGTGGGAGCCACGTTTGCCAAGGTCGGTCTGAACTGTCCTAGAGCTGATCTGTCCCCGCCTGGCTCTGAGTCATCCGCAAAGGCAGGACGTGCGCTTTCCATTCCGTCTCACCCGGTCATTGATAAAGCTGTTAAACAATACCAGGGCCCGCCGGGCTGCAGGAGGACACCTGTTCTCTTGCTCCAGGCAGCGCCGATCCCCAGATAGCTGCTGTCGGCACAGACCTCCGGCCGCTTGCACAAGGCCCGCCGTGCGTTTTCCTCTTGACACTTGATGGATCTGGATATAATGACGTGTTCCCTGTTGTTTCATAACCAAGATACAAGCACAATTATAATTATAGACCAATATTTAATATAATGTTAAGTCATTTGATACATAGAATAAAGAATATGGCAGACTCATGAATGAGTCTTACAGGTAAAAGAAAATAAAACAATCATCAGGTGGTATGGAGTAGCATCGTCACACTCCAATTATCGCCAAGCCCCCAAGGCTACGCAGTAGGATGCGGATGACGTCATGGAGTAGTGAAGTCATGGTGTCGTGACGTCATGACTAACTATCAAGGGTGGCGCCAAATTGATGGCTTTCGCTAACAGTGTCTATCTTCACTTCTCTCTGGGCTAGGTTTTCATGTTTGATATTGCTTTATGTCTGGCAGCTCCTCGTTCAACATTTCTGATTCAATAGCATTCTTTTTTTTTTCCCCCAGTTAAAATTCCTACCTTAAAATAAATCTAGACACAAAAGAAACTCAAAGTGAAAATTAGGTCCTAAGAATGAGTGTAGCTTAAACAGTATCATGGGGCGTCTATTTTTACTTTATGATGGACTCAGGCAGTGGGTGGGATCTGTGAGTGGGCATGCTGGGGAATTCCCAGCCCCTAAAGGTACTTCTTGGTCCCTCTTGGAAAAACTTTCTGTTTCTTTCCTTCACTGAGAGCTGCTTCCCTGAGTTCTGGAGCACAGCTGCCTGACACACTGCCACCACCCAGAGTAAATGCATGGGCTGGCGCCCAGGTCCCAACTGTGCCCTCACCAATGACGTGAACTTAGTTATTAAAATCCCCAGTACCTTCATCGATAACATTGTAAAATGAGTGTGACATTGTGTAAAAATTGTGAAGGTTTTAAGAAAGCCTGTGTGTGTATACAAATATATATAATATGTTTTTATAATATATATAAAATATATTTATATATATATATTTTTTGAGACAGAGTCTTACTCTCTCACCCTGGATAGAGTGCAGTGGCATCATAGCTCACAGCAACCTGAAAATCCTGGGTTCAAACAGTCCTCTTCCCTCAGCTTCCTGAGTATCAGAGACTACAGGTGTGCACCACAAACCTAGCTAGTTTTTTTTTTTCTATCTATTTTTAATAGAGACAGGGCCTTGCTATTGCTCAGGCTGGTCCTGAACTCCCAAGCTCAAGGGAGTTTCCACCTTGGCCTTCTAGAGTGCTGGGATCACAGGCATGAACCACTGGGCCCAGCCAGCTAAGTTTTTTAAACACTGAGAATATTGTTGGTCACACAGTAAAGTCAGCTTCAAAAATTCTACAAGTTAGCCGGGCGTTGTGGTGGGCGCCTGTAGTCCCAGCTACTCGGGAGGCTGAGAAGCAAGAGAATCAGCTAAGCCCAAGAGCTGGAGGTTGCTGTGAGCTGTGACGCCACAGCACTCTACCGAGGGCGATAAAGTAAGACTCTGTCTTTAAGAAAAAAAAAATTCTACAAGTCTAATTATGAGAAAACATCAGATAAACCTGAGTTAATGGACATTCTAGCTGTCACAGAGGAGATGATGGTAACATGCCAACTAAGTGCAGAATGGGACCTGGCCTGAATCCTGGAACAGAAAAAGAACACCAGTGGGAATACCGGTGACTTTTAAACAAATTCTGCAGCTTAATCACTGTCGTTATACCATGTCAATTTCCGGGTTTTGATAGTGGTGCCATTGTTGGGTAAGGCTGAGATATTAATGTCAGAGAAAGTTCTTTGTCTTCCCTGCTTACCACGTCCCAAGAGGTAACAGGTATTTCTTGTGAGCTCCACAAGAACTCTCTGTGCTATCTTGGCAACTTCTCTGCAAGCCTAAAAAGAATTTGAAAACATTTCAGAATATTGTTTTTCTTTTAATGTAAAATAAACTCTTACAATGCAATTCAGTTTTTCAAAAAAATCAGAATCTGTGAGTATAATGTACCAGTTCTTCCTGTTCCTGATGCCTTGTTTCACTTCATTTTAAACACATGCAATTTGGAGAGGGCAGTGGGAAAGAGAGTCCCAAATGCTGGGACTCCACTGACCTTGCTCTGCCCAAAGGCAGGAGCCTGCCAGTGGAGGGAGGAGGATATAGGAACAGTCGAGTAGGGGTCTCCACAGAGGTGCCCTGGGTGGGAAGAGCGGTGGGCCTAAGGAGCAGAAACCCAGTACCACTCTAACACGATGGAACGTGGGTTCACAGGTGCAGAGGCACGTCGGGGGAGAGATTAGGAGAAGTGAGAAAACACTCTCTGATCGCTTATGTTTCCCCAGAAAGTGATGACCAGGATCGTCACCAGCTGTATTAGTTGGAGGTCTTCAGAGAAATAGAACTGATAAGAGGGAGAGAGAGAGAGATTTATTATGGGAGCTGGCTCCTGTGGTTAGGAGGTGAAATCCCATGATCTGCTGTCCTGCAACCTGGAGCCCCAGGAAAGGAGGGGGTGGAATTCAGACCAAGTCCAAAGGCCTGAGAAAAGCAAGAGGAGGGGCAATGGAATAAGTCACAGGTGGTCTGAGGCCCTAACAACCAGAAACTCTGATGCCCAAGGACAGGACAAGATGATGTCCCAGCTCAAACAGGGAGAGAGAGACAAAGAAAATCTACCTTTTCTCCATTGCTTTTTTGTTCTACTGAGATCCTCAGCTGAATTGAATTATTGTACTTGTCAGATAACCTTGACTTCATAACTCCAAACTTAAAACAGATATCATGACTTGGAACTTATTTCCTTCAGAGACCAGCTTTGCTAGAGTAGGAATCAGATACTTGCCAATTCTCTTTTGTCTCCCTCCTTTACTACGGTCCCTGACATGTGACAGGCATTTTGAGTACATTTTTGTAAGGCCAGGCACAGTGGCTCATGCCTATACCCCCAGGGCTCTGAGAAGTTGAGGTGGAGAGATCCCTGAGGGCAGGAGTTTGAAACCAACCTGAGCTAGAATGAGACCCCATCTCTAAAAAAAATAGCTGGGTGTGTGGCAGGTGCCTGTAGTCTCATCTACTCAAGAGGCCAAGACAAGAGGATTACTTGAACCCAAGAATTTGAGGTTGCTGTGAGCTATGAGCACTCTACCTAGGGCGACAGAGTGAGATTCTGTCTCCAAAAAAAAAAACATTTTGTTGAAAGAACACAGAAGCTGCTGGAACAGAGTTCATCAAGGTGACATCAGAGCAAATGTCCAGGCAACCCAGGTTTGCTGGCTTGGACAAGGGGGAAAGAGTGAACGTGGGTTTTCTCCAGTAGCTGCAGCCGGGAGGAAGCCTGAACATCTGCTGACAACATGAGAAAGAGCAGCAGGCACGTGGGCAGAGAGTCAGGGGGTGAGGCCCACGCACTATCGCGGGCACCCTGTCCCCAGGTATGCGTCTCCTCCGCTGGGCCACATCAGCCTTGGGACAACCACAGGGCAGAGAAGACGACCACTGGGTTTGCGCCCCCACCCAGAGTCATGCCTGGGACCCCAAGCTCACGTGCCTTCTTCTCCCTCAGCAGAGCTCTAGGGGAGCGTGTGTCCTCTCGGGCAACCATGGAAATTCTTCGTTCTGGGCATTTGCTTCTGTTTGTTCTTCCCAAAGTCCCTGTTTAGAGACATTGGTGTGGGCAGCAAGGTCAGACTCACGCCTCAATCACCCCGTGGGCAGCCCGGCTGCTCTCCTGTGAGTGTTTCTTACAGCCTGGTGCTAAGGCCACTGGGGCTGACGCACACCCAGGACGGGGGCAGAGACGTCCGGGGGGCAACAGAAGACGCCCCACACTCAGGGAGCCAGTGCTCCCCGCTCCCCTGCAGGAAGCCCCTGAGAAGCCAACGGTGCTCCTGGATCCTGGTCACTAAGAACCTTAATCCTGGTGTCCCCAGACGGGACCACCTCTCCAAGGTGTCTTCACCCACCTTCTATGGGTCTCTGCAGATAGAGAGCCCTGGGGTGCCAGGTTCTATGGGGGTGTGAAGCGTGACCTCCCACCAGGCTCCGTGCTAACCCAGCTTCCCCCTCTTCTAGACTTTCAGCAAAGACTTTCACTCTAGTGGGTGCAGCGTTGACAGCAAGCCAAGGGCTACATGCCAATAATGAGAAAACAGAAGATATGGATGTCACTAGCAGAAAAAAACGTTGTGAAACCAGACACAGGGACATGTCTTATAAACCTTTACAGAGAAAACCTAAAAATTTTGCCTCTGAGAACTTGCGAACTGCTGCTGCCTACCTCACTGCCACCGTGACAGAGCCCCAGACTAGGCCGCATGCTTGGAAGAGGTCGCTAAAGAGAGCACCTGGCAGGGAGGCCCAGGGGGCGTCTGCAGCTAACTCACTCGCCGCCCCAGGTGGCAGGTGGTTTTCGAGTGTGAACTGTGTGCTGGGCCTGGGCGGCCCTCCGGGGATGGGTGCACGTCCTCATGAGGTGAGCCAGGGCCCCTCTGGGCAGAGGACAGTCACCCTGAGGTGTGGGCACGTCGCTGGCCCTGTACAGATTAGCCCCTCTGAGGTGGAGGGTAAGACATGTAGATGAAGACTTAGTGTGAGCCTCACCTGGGGGCTTTGGAATCCAACTCCCTCCCCAGTAGTTCTGGATTTCGTAATTCAAAATCCATGGCGTTTAGGTTGCATGAACTTGATTCTCAAATTCATATGAAAATTTTTAAACACCGTAGAACTCAAACATCAGCAGGTGTTCTACTCGGTCAAGTGATACCAAAGAATGGCTGCACCCTGCATGCCTGCAGGGCTCTGTCCCCCCACTTTGCATTTGTGTGGCAGCTGAGCATCCTTGCCTGCATCTGGAGGAGGCTGCAGCTCAGGGCAACTGAGAAGTTCACTGGGATCTAACCGCAGCCCTACCTGTTCCCAGCAAATACCATGAAAAGAGCAGCAAGATAGGCAAGAAGCAGAGCACACGTGAAAATCTAAAGGGTGAACTCGGTGCCCGCTGAGAGATAAGGAGAGAAGGTCTCTGAGCTTACAAGAGGTCAAAGACCACAGGGCTGTCTGGCCTTTGATAGAAAGTTCCTTCTCTCTCCTCTGTAAACAGTAGATAGTTTAGGAGCAGTTTAAACCTAATGTTTACAGGCACGAGCCATAGCAATCCTTCATAAGGGTTCATTGCTTAAGTGAGTCCAAGAATATGACAGCGCCAGCACAGTGGCTCGTGCCCGTAATCCCAGCACTCTAGGAGTCTAAGGCGGGCAGATTGTTGAGCCCATGTGTTGGAGGCCAGCCTTCGCAAAAGAGAGACCAGGTCTCTAAAAAAATAGCCGGGTGTTGTGCCTGTAGTCCCAGCTACTTAGCAGGCTGAGGCAGGAGGATCGCTTGAGCCCAGGAGTTTGAGGTTGCTGTGAGCTGTGATGCTGCAGCACTCTACTGAGGGCAAGAAAATGAGACTGTCTCAAAAAAATTTAAAAATTTAAAAACATCCAAGAACATGAGGGCAGTCAGAAGGAATGGAAGCGCCTGCGTCGGTCAGAGCCAGCCTCCTGCCCTGAGCGCTGTCCTCGGGGGCGGCATGATTTCCTGTGGACGAGCGACAACTTCTAGAGTGGACCTCTTGTCTCCAGCTCTCTGCTCTCTCGGGATCGGAAATCGGCAGCTTGGGATACCACGTGTATTTGGCTCACAGGTACATCTGCTTTGGTCCAGAGTTTTTAAACAGCTTTCAGTAAGTATAATTGACATGCATTAAAGTGCACATATTTCACTTGTACACTTTGATAAGTTATAATATATACACACACAGAGACCATAACTTCTCCGCTGCCTTCAAGATCAGGGTACAGGCCGCTGCCCCTTTTAATTGCTCCCGCCCTGCCCTTTGGTCCGGCTCTCCCCATCTCCACGTCCAGGCAGCCACTCATCTAGTAAGTGGCATTTTTTAGAGTTTCATATACACAAACTCATCCAGCGTATACTCTTTTTGTGTCTGGCCATCTTCACTCGGTACAACTATTTGCAGATTCTTCCATATCGTTGCATGTATAAATAGCTACTTCTTATTTATTGACAAGTCCAATGTGTGGACTAGAGTTGGTTTTCCATTTACCAACAGTCCATTTGGATAGTTACCAGCTTGGAGCTATTATGAATAAGACTGCTTTGAACACTAGTTTTTGAGGGGTTTTTTTGGTGGGTTTTTTTTGGGAGGGAGAGGTTTGGTGAGACAGAGTGTCACTCTGTCACCAGGACTAGAGTGCTGTGGCATTATCTTAACTCAACAGCTCCTGGGCTCAAGTGATCCTCCTGCCTCAGCTTATGGAGTAGCGGGGACTACGGGCACCCATCACAATGCCTGGCTAGTTTTTCTATTTTTAGTAGAGATGTCGTTCTTGCTCAGGCTGGTCTTGAGCTCCTGAGGTTCACTGCGGTTTTCCAGAGTGCTAGGATTACAGGTGTGAGCCACCACACCCAACCTACTCTGAATGCACTTTCATTTTCATTAGGGTAAATACCTAAGTGGATTGTCTGGATCATATGGTAAGCAAATATTTAATATTCCTTCCAAACTGTTTCCCAAACTTCCGAGTAGCATCATTTGACATCCCCACAAGAAGTGAAGGCGAGTTATATTTCCCCACACCGTCTCCAACACTTAGTGTGGGCAGCCTCTCTGTGTTTTGATATTCTAATAGGTGTGTAGTATCATTTCATTGTCTTTAATTTGTATTACCCTAATGAGTAACAAAGATTTTGAACATCTTTCCATTGCTTACTGTCAATCCATATATCTTATTTTGTGAACTAGCTCTTCAAATCTTTTGCCTATGTTTTCACTGGGTTGACTTTTTGCTTATTGATAAGTTTTGAGGTCAGATCTATCCATAGCAATGTTTTCTCCCTGCCTGTGTCTTGACCTTTCAGCCTCCAGGGTCTCCCAATGAGCAGATTTTTTATATTTTTATAAAGTCTAATTTATAACTTTTTTCTACAGATGGGATTTTTGTCATCATATAGGTCTTTAGGAAATCTTTGTCTTTGCATTGCCTAAATGGAGTGGCTGTAACCTTTGTTACATTATTAATATTATTATTATTATTTGTTTGTTTTTTGGCCGGGGCTGGGTTTGAACCTGCCACCTCCGGTATATAGGGCTGGCGCCCTACTCCTTTGAACCACAGGCACTGCCTGCTCTGCTACATTTTAAGTAAAAAATGTTATACCAAATATTCTTGCCTTTTCATAATTCTAGAGAGGAAGTATTCATTCTTTCACCAATAAGTATAATGTTAGCTATAGGTTTTCCACAGATGCTCCTTATCAACTTGAATAACTTTGCTTCTATCCTGATTTGCTGAGTGTTTTTTTAAAATCAGAAATGGATGTTTGAATTTTATCCCTTTTTTCCTGCATTGAAACAGTACTTTTTATTTTATTATTTTTTAAGATTTAAAAAAATTTTATTCTCTGGTAAAATGCATTCGTTAATCATTGAGTGCTAAATCAACCTTTCATTTTCATTTCATTTCGTTCTTAGGAAAAAATATGGAGCCTCTCAATCAATTGCTAAACTTGATCCAGTTTTGTTGCTAAGCCAGCAACAAACATAATTTATACACCAGGAACTCCTTGACTGAAGAGGAGTCCACATCTCCTGCAAGAAGGACCCTCTACATTATTGAAAAGATTTACTGTTAATCTTTCTCTCAGTCTTGCCCCAAGGGGCCTATGATCTGTTACCAAGGTAACTATACACTGGGAGAAGGAAATACTCGGAGAGTTTGGGGACGACTGGGCACTGACATGAATGCAGGAGACCCGAAACATCGCCGAGGGGCTTGTGGGGGTCAGTTTTAGGCCCATTGCATCTGTGAGCAGGTCCTCACACTCACCCCGTGGTCATTTCCCCAGTTCTAGAATACACCATCCCACCAGACACCTGGAGCAGCCGGCCCGGTCCCTGCACTGGCCTTAGGACCTCTGCGGTGAGGGCGAATACGGTGGGAGAAGCCGAGTGACACCCACTGGAACGGCCTCTGCCTGGGAAAACAGTAAATCAGAAGCAATCACACATTCCTGCAAGGACAGCGGAGATTAGTGCCACCATCAAGGCCTTGAAAGATGCAGGGTGGTGATTCCTGTCACCTCCTCATTCATCTCCGCTACCTGGCTTGTGCAGGAGACAGATGGAACCTGGAAAGTGACAGTGGATTAATCAGGAGCTTAACCAGGTGGTGACTCCAATCACAGCTGCCATGCCAGATGTGGTTTCGTTGCTTCAGCAAATTGCCACATCCCTTGACACTGCCGTGCGGCTACTGATGTGACAGGTGCCTTTTTCTCATCACCTGTTCCTGAAGACCAGAAGCAGCTTGCTTTCAGACGGAAAGTTCCACCTCCACTCTCTGTGTTATAGTTTAGTTTGCAAGGGGTCTTGATTGCCTTTCCCTGCCACAAATAGTAACACTGTTTGTGACCTTGGTGACAGTATGTTGTTTGGACCTAGTGGGCAAGAAGTAGCAAATACTCTAGACTTATTGGTAAGACATTTACGTCCCAAAGGATGGGAAGTAAATCAGACCCAATCTCAGGAGCTTTCTACCTCAGGGAAATTTCTAGGCGCCGGAGGTGTGGAGTGTGCCACCATACTCCTTCTGAGATGAGGAACACACCGTAGCATCTGGCCGCTCCTATAGCAGGACAGAAGCGCAGTCACAGCCCCTATGGCCCTGGTCTAGATCACTGCAGAAAGGAACCAGGCGAGATGTGGATTAGAAGTACAAGCTTGGAGGAGGCGGGCTAACCTTGACTGCAGGGTAGCCCCGAGCAACCTCCCCAGCAGCCTTTTATTGGGACAGCACAAGACAGGTGAGGGGAGTATTAGACTCTGACTACGTGCCCAAGGCTCGCCATGGTCTGGGTTCTTTCTCTGCAAGGAGCACCTGGGGACGAAATACTCGAGGGCGCACCCTCCCCACCCCCTCACCCCCCCGCAAATCATCTTGCTCAGAGGTTGTCACTTGGTGTCTTCTACACCTGCCGGGACTCTTTAGATTTTGGAAGCAACACATTGCTTGCTCGCGTGTGCTCCTCTGGTATACAGACTGCTGGCTTTTAGCGGGGCCCAGAGCAGGAGAAGGCCCTGTGACAAGTCCAGGTGCTGTGGCAGCTACCCTGTTCTGCACCCCGTGAGCAGCCTGCAGTGTGCTCGAGGTCTCAGTGGCAGAGGGGTGCTGCCTGGAGCCTTTGGTAGGCCCAGAACTGAGCCACAGCACAGGTCCTTAGGGTTTGGGTAAGGTCCCATCACTCTGCAGGCAACTACTCTCTGTTTCAGAGATGCTTCTCGACCTGCTGCTGTGCCCTCTTAGAAGCAGGATGCTGTCTGCAGACCACCGAGTTGCCATGGGACCTGAGCTGCCCATCAGGAACCGGCTGGTATCTGGACCATTGAGTCAAGAGGCCGTGTGTGACAGCAGCACTGCATTGTCACATGGCAGACGTGGGGCAGGTGTACCCTGTCAGCACCGAGGGTACATGTAAGCTGCAGGAAGAAGTCACCCAAGTGCCCGCCGTCCCCACTCCTGCTACCTGCCTGCTGTCTCCCAGCAGTGCCCTGTCATTCACTACAAGGGACGTGACACAGGCCTACTGTGCAGACGGGTCTGCACCGCACACAGGCACCACCCCGATGTGGATGGCCGCAGCCTTGCAGCCCCCCTGGGACACCTAAAGGACAGCGGTGAAGGGAAATCCTCCTTGGCAGAAGAGTTTCAGGCAGGACACCTGCTTGTTGACTTTATTTGGAAGGAGAATGGACAGACATGTGATTATACACCCATTGATGGCTTGTAGTAGCCAGTGGTTTGGCTGGATGGTCATGGACTTGAAAGGCTGATCAAAAGACTGGTGACAAGGAGGTTTGTAGGAGATATATATGGATGGGCCTCCCTTTACAGCAAAAGAAGACTTGAAAGTATCTGTGTGCCATGTGAATGCTCACCGAAGGGTTATCTCAGCCAAGGATGATTTAAATAACCCCCAGGTAGGATGACCTGGTGTGTGGAAACCACCCAGTCTCTTTTCCGGCTTCCCATGTCATCTCCCAACGGGTCATGGACAAGTGGCCACTTCTCAGTGCCCAACCTGCCACCAGCAGGGACCAGCACTGAGCCCTGATGTGGTGCCATTGCCAGGGCGATCCCCATTGCTCTTGCCACTGTTAATGGATGCCATCCAATCCATCAGGGCCGGGATAGAACAAAGGAAAAGGAGGAGGAGTGCCGACCTCCCTGTTTAACCTGGGCGGCCTCCTCTGCTGCCCTTGGACACCGATGGACCTTGGCTCCTGGACCTTGGGACTCAGATAGGACTTAGAACGTTGGTTGCTCTAGTTCTCAGCTTTGGGGGCTTATACTAACACCGTACCACTGGCTTTGTGGGGCCTCAGCTGAGCGACGGACAGATGGCAGACCAAGGGACTCCTCAGCCTCCATCAGAGTGTGAGCCAGTTCCTCATTGTGAATCTCTCTCTATATCCATATATATCGCACCGGTTCTTTCTCTGGAGAACACTGACTAATCAAGACTCTTCACATCTATGTTAATGACAGGCATGGATTGTACTTTCTTTTCCCCCCTTGAAGTGTCTTTGATTTTGCTATCAGAGTAATGCTAACTTCATTGAATAAGTTACAAAATATTCCCTCCTCTTCAACTGTCCAGAGGAGCTTCTGTAGAACTGATATTATTTCTTCTTGAAACATTTTGTGGAACTCACCAGTGCAACCATCTGGTCCTGGAATTTTCCTTGTGGGAAGGTGTTTACCCTCGTTTTTGGTGTCTTTAGCACCTTTAGGGAGTCTTTTCTTCCTGAGTGTGCTTTTGCAGTTTGTGTCTTTCATGAAATTTGTCTAGTTTTTCTAAATTATCAATTCTATTAGAAGAAAGTTTATTTTATTTATTTGAGACAAAGACTCACTGTGTCACCCTCAGTAGAGTGCTGTGGCATCACAGCTCACAGCAAATCTTAAACTCTTGGGCTTAGTCGATTCTCTTGCCTCAGCCTCCCTAGTAGCTTGGACTACAGGTGCCCGCTACAATGCCCAGCTATTTTTGTTGTTGCTGTTGTTGTTTAGCAGGCCCAGGCCCGGGTTGAACCTGCCAGCCCCAGTGTACGTGGCCGGTGCCCTAACCACTAAGCCATGACTGCCAAGCCTCATAATGTTTATTTTTACATCTTCCTATCTGTAGAATCTACAGTGATGTGATAACTCTCATTCCTTTTTTTTTTCTACTGTATATTCCATTTTTTATTTTTATTAAATCACAGCTGCGTACATTAGTGCAATCAAGGGATACAATTCTGTGGTTTCATATACAATCTGAAATGTTTTCATCAAACTGTTTAACATAACCTTCATGGCATGTTCTTAGTTATTGTATGAAGACATTTGTATTCTGCATTTAGTAAGCTTTGCCTGTACCCTTCTATGATGAACCATAGGTGTTAGGTTGTATTTTTCTAAGGTACAAGCTCTGACTGTGAAGTGTGTGAGCTCATCCTAGAAAGAGTGCTACACACCTCATTGCTGGATATCACTATGGTCGCCTTGGAAGGGCTTCCCTGGGGAAACTGGGCACTGAGGCCAGCTCCAAGTCCACTCTGCCAAGCAATCTTGGAACTCTTTTTCCGGAAAGGCCATCAGGGCTGTTGTCATACTGTTACTGGAATTTCACTCTTCAATAGGTCCTGGGTCTTGGGGATTCGAGGAACGAACCTACAGACCACAGATCAGAGGTAAAACAGGATTTTATTAGAAAGGAATACAGAAGAAATAAAAGGCACCAGAGTTTCTGGCAGGGGGAAAGAACTAACTGAGGAGTCTCTACCATGGGCTCTTTATCTGGGGGTATTAGGTCTTGACACTGGGCAAGGACTTGGCAAAGAGAGACATGTTTTCAACATTAATATGACACAGTGATCAATGCAGTCCCTCTAGCTCAGGGCAAAAGGTCAGGATGTTCTCTTCATGAACTTGCCCAAGCCTAGGAAAACTGGGGTTCCCTGTCCAGCCTGGAATGGGGAGGACCCTGAATCAATACGAGGTTGGAAAATTAAGGTCAGAGATTTGTCACCCTGAGCTTACACTGGCACACTGTACAAACAGCTTGGTAAGGTTCCACAACGTTGGTATATCCAGTGGCTAGAGCTGTGTTCATGTCCACACATGGCGGTGTCTTGCTGAGTGGCATTCATCATTGATTTTGTTTCATACATACATCATACAAGGACAGCTCTGATGATCAGTCCAGAAAAGTTGTTTCAAAATTGCTTGCAAGTGTAGACTTGGCGCTGGTGTAGTTGCACAGCTTTCCAAGGGGGTCCTTGGGAGGTGACGTAGCAAAATTCAGCAATGAAGTGTATACTACACCTTTTCCAGGATCAATTTGTGAACTTAGTTGTCAGACTTCTTATATGCTCATTTCTACACAGTCTGAACTCTGTCTTTTGTTCTTATACAGAACAGTTCTTCATTATTGTGGCTTTATTTTCTATTAACTAGATGACTCCATAGAAATTTAAAACTTAATTTCTTTGATCAGTTTTTCAGAAATCACAGGGAAATTTAAGTTTTGTTCGATCCATTATGGAGTTATATCAAATGTGAATGCCTTCGACAAACTTTAAATATTACTCTGGGCTTACCCATAGTGAGACCACGGATCCTCCTAGGCTGCACATTTTCCTTAGCTTTTTCTTATTCTTTATAAGAGTGTGTTTGGATCACTAAAAACCACTATAATTGGGTGGGGAGTGAAGGCTTCAGGGCTCCTGTACAGTGACTAGCGTACTGAGCTCACGCTCTACATTTTTCTGCCTTTTTCCTTTGGTGTAAATTGAGTTCTCCATTAGACAAAGGCTAAAAATATTGCCCAGGTTAATAACCTTTGTTTCACTTTTTAAATGCCTTGCAGAAAGCAATGTTAGCTTTATTGCATCTGGGAAAACAACCCCTCCAGTTGAAGGCCTCTCTTTATCCTCAAGACACACATCAGGTGAGCGCTGGGCAAAACAGTAGGCCCTGCCTGAGAGGGGCTCAGATATGCCCGTGGGAAGATGGTGTGCTTGTCCTTACACAGGAATATTTTCCAAAGATATTGTTTCTGACCTTGTGAAATAGATTCCAGAAAACAATAAGTCAATTGCTTTTTTTCCTCCAACACATGAAATATGCTTACAAAATGGTCACAATAAGTCAATTGCTTTTTTCCCCTCTAGTACGTGAAATATGCTTACAGAATAGTTTTCTGTGGTCAGGTTCAAGTGGGACGTTGAAATATGAAGTTTTGGAGGTTCTAGAGTCATAGTTGTGTGCTTTAAGTAGCACTTCCTGAAGTTAGGGAATGACTATGTGGGCATAAGGGTGTATCACTGTTCTGGACAGATTGGTGATAATTCTGCCATTAATCGTTATAGTTCAGAATGTTTGTGATAATGTCTTTTAGAGCTGAACCAAATTGACAAGACTGAGACACCAGAGTCATCGTGTTATTACTGCATAATTAAGTCTCATACTATGGTCCTTACTGCTGATGTCAGTGGCTCCAGAATCCAGGCACATCTCCTAAATTCAGACTTTGCTTTCTTCCCAGCGGATCCTGAAAGCACGCTGAATGGATTTGGTAGGAATTGTTCTTTCTTGGTAATAATATTTCAATTTGAAGTTCTTTTAAGAAAAGTTTATAAACTATTATTTATTGTTAAGACAAAAGAGAAATATGGAAGTTCGGAAATTAGAAGTTTTAGAAAGCTCTAGAAATTTTCTAAGTAAATGGGTATTTTTCTGTAGTTATCGTTTTTTAATTCAAGGAATTTTTTTTTCTGTAACAGTCTAAAACATTTATGTTTGGATAGCCATACAAAGAATAGCTTCATCCCAGCTTAAAATTCCTTGATTTCTTTCTGTTATTGAAGATCTTTTTCTAGATGTAAGGATAAGGAAAAACATTTTCCTGAAAGTCTACATTGCCTTTAAGATTGTCGTATCTTAGCATGACTTCAGGTGACACGAGTGACGCAAGCATCTTCTGTGTTGACAGATTTGGGGAAGTCTCCAATTGTGTAAGGAATCAGGACCACTGTGTTGGGTGATGTTGGGCTCTCTGGGTAAAATAATTTAGCGCTGTTCTTCTGTAACATTGAAGCATTCATTTTTATTTTCTTTATTTTATTTTATTTTATTTATTTTAGCTGCAGATTCTGTACTCCAGGCTGGAGTACAGTAGCCCAATCATAGCTCACTATAACCTCAAATTTCAGGATTTAAGGAATCCTCCTGCTTTAGCCTCCTGAGTGCTTCCAGGCTCATGCAACTATGCCCAGCGAATCATTTGTTTAAAGTTTTTGTAGAGATGGGGTCTCACTATGTTGCCCAGGCTGCCTTCAAAGATCTTCCCACCTCGCCCTCTAAAGTGCTGGAACACCTTGCCCAGTCTGAAGCATTAATTCTTAGAAACCTTCTTAATTTTATACTGATGTGGAGAGTTCAAAGCCCTGCGCCACAAACTTATAGAACCCTTGGGTCCCAGATCTCTGTTGAATTAGAATGGGCAGGGCTGGCCCTGATTTCTCCATTTTTGTTTGGAAAGTGTACTATGAATTTCAAGATTGGGCTTTATGACCCATAATAAAGTCTGCTATTGGCCCAGGTATGCTTTCAAAATTCAAAGAATTTAAACTTAATAGAAAGCTTTTCCCACAGGAAATGTTGGTAGAAATAAGAAAACATTTTTCTCTGGGCAGTCAGACACATACTCATTTTTATACACTGAATTCAAGTTCAAGGTTTTCAGATAGTGTTTTAGAAAGGATTTTTATCTTAGGTATTCATTTAGTTTGTGCAAGAGACAGAATATGTATGTGCCTGTAATGTAAGTCACACACACGTCCTAGACCTGTCTGCTGAGAGGGCCTGGAAGCAGTGACACCCAGTAACAGTGAGCACGCTTGCACCATATCTTGGTCTCAAAGTACTGGTCTCCTCTAAAAGAAACCAGTTTCTGGGCAGCACAGTGGCTCAGGCCTGTAAGCGCAGCATCTGAGAGGCTGAGGTGGGAGGATCACTTGAGCTCAGGAGTTTGAGACCAGCCTGAGCAAGAGCAAGACCTCATCTCTACTAAAAAATAGAAAAACTAGCCAGGCATTGTGGAGGTGCCTATAGCCCCAGCTACTTGGGAGGCTGAAGCAGGAGGGTTTCTTGAGCCCAGGAGTTTGACATTGCTATGTGTCATGATGTTATGGCACTGTAGCCTGGGGCAGCAGAGTGAGATTTTTGTCTCAAAAATATAATTAATGAATTAATTTTTAAAAACAGGATAGATATTTATTCAAGACAGTTGGCATTACTTTAAATATCTTTAATACTAAATTACGCTTTAACAAAGAATAAAAATATCATGACAGTTGCTCTCAGAGGCTTTTGTTTCATTGTGTTTTGCAAATTAAAGAGTTGGGTCATTAACTATGAAATGTCTGACTTCTAATCAAAAGTTTAATTTATAGCTCCAATAAGAAGCAGTACATTGATCAAAGTATTTGCCTCAACTATTATCACAGTTTTGCTATTTTTTTAAATTTCAGATTAATATGAAGGTATGCATGATTAGGTTACGCTGCTTGCATTTGTTAGGTAAAGTCCAAGTTGTAGTTGAGTCCTTCACCCAGGAGATGTGCCATGTACCCTTACCTTGTGCCTGTTAGGTGAGAGCGTACCAATCTCCCTCCATCCCTCCCCCGCTCTTCCTGCGCTCCTCCCCTCCCCCTTCACTTAAATTTAATTGTTTTTCTCTCGTGTGGGAGTGTAGTTGTTCATACTGGCTTCATATGAGTATTGAGTATGTTCTCTATTCCTATGATACTTTACTAAGGAGAATGTTCTTCAGTTCCACCCAGGTTAATACAAAAGATGTAAAGTCTGCATCTTTTTATGGCTGACTAGTTTTCTATGGTATACTTTATTATACCATGGAATTTATTTAGTGTATATGTATATCTATATAAATAATATACCATGGTCTAGTTTATTATACCATGGCATTTATTAATGCATTCCTGGGTTGATGGCACTTGGGTTGATGCCACATGTTGGTGATTGTGAATTGAGCTGCAATAAACATTCTAGTGCAAATATTCTTATGGGAGTTCTTCCATCTTAATGGCAGCTTATTTGTGCCAGCAGCAAAGAAGCCTGGAGAGTGAGTGGTGATGAAATCAGGAAAGGCATTTTCCAGAGCATGTTGAGCATGGAGTATTTTTTCCTTGCATAAAAGGGTCCAAAACCTGGAAGAAGTGGCTGTCAGTTGGTACAGGGTCTGGTGAACATGGTGGGTGACAGAGTTTGCAAGTCTATTTTCTGTGGTGTGAGCAGCATTTTTTCTGTGACATGTGGTGGAGCCTTATCTTATATGAGGACTGCCCTGTGCCTACTGACCAACTCAGCTTTACTCACAAGGATCCTCATCATGCCGTCTAATTGGTTCCAGAAGACTTTGCTATAATCAGCGGACTAGGTTTCAGGAGGCTGCAGTGGATAATACCAGCTCTGGACCACCAAAGAGACGCCATTAGCTTTGTTTATTTATTTATTTATTTATTTATTTATTGATGAATATTCCGTTTTGGAGACTGTTTCAGCACTTCATCATTATCCAACTTTTTTGCCGCATGCATCCAATTGTCGAACAGAATCCATTTTTCATCACATATAACAATACGGTATATAAATTGTTCACTTTTATGTCATAATACCAAAGACAGGCAAGCTTCATGACAATTTCTCTCCTGATGCTTGTTTAATTCACATGGAACCCATCTCTCCAACTTCTTTACCTTACCAATTTATTTCAAATGGTCCAACATTGTTGGGATAGTTACAGCGAACCTTGCTGCTGATTATCAAAATCAAAATAATCTCTGAAAGAAGTTTACAGTGTCGTGTGTTCTTCTGTTCCCCGGCCTCTCTTCCAGACAGTTTGGTTTGTTTAACCACATGCATGCGATGGCTCTCTCAGAATGCACAAATAGAGCTTCATAGTTGAGATACACTTTTCTTTTAAATTTATGTTTAAGACTGGGTGGCGAGGCTCATACCTGTAATCCTAGCACGCTAGGAGGCTGAGGCAGATAGATTCTTTAGAGCTCAGGAGTTTGAGACTAGCTTGAGTAAGAGTGAGACCCTGTCTCTGCCAAAAATAGAAAAAATAGCAGGAGGTTGTGACAGGCACCTGTAGTCCCAGCTACTCTGGAGGCGGAGGCAAGAGGATTGCACAAGCCTGAGAGTTTGAAGTTGCTGTGGGCTATGACACCATGGCACTCTACGGCTATGACACCATGGCACTCTATGGCTATGACACCATGACACTCTACCCAGGGTGAGACTCTGTCTCAATAAATCAATAAATAAATAAATCTATTTTTAAGTTGAATTATAATTTACATAAAGCAAGACGTGCAGATCTTAAAAGGCAGGGCATCCCTTCTTGAACGGGAAAGTCAGCACGCAGCACATCCCTGTATTGTTACCTTCATTTTATGGTGCCTCCAGTGTACCTGTCAAGCATTAGTAAGGAATAAAACTGATTTGAACCCTTTGGAGAATGGTATGGCAGCATCTTTTTAAGTTAAACATGCATCTCCCCTGCAGCTTAGCAACCCAATGAAAACACACATCCACAAAGACCTACACAGAAACGTTCGCACCAGATTCGTGCGTAATAGTGAAGAAATGGAAACAGCCTGACAGCAGGAGAATGAAGGACGCACAGTGGGCACAGGTAGTGGGCTCGCTCAGACTTGGAGCAGGACGCTCTTGGAGCATGTGAGAAGAAGCCAGGCTCAAAAGAGCACGTGGGTCCCTGTACAGGACATGTTAAAATCAGCAACACGACCTGTGGTGAGGGTGACAAGAGTCAGAAAGTGGCTGCCCCTGGCGAGGAGTGCTTGGTTATGGGGCCTAGAACCTTCTGCACTAATGGTGGTTACGTCAGTACATATTATCGCCAAAACTGATGATGCCAAACACTTCAAGTCTGCACATTTTATTTAATGTAAATTATACTCCGATTTATAATTAAACTGAAAAGAAAACTCACTATGCAGTTATCTCCACTGTGAAGTTACACTTGTAACTTAGACGCTTGTCACAAGCACCTCGGCCCTCATGAGGTTTAACCGAACTGTCCAGAGGGCTCCCCCCACCCTCCACCCCACAAGGCCACGTCCCATTTCTGTCTGCTGGTGGCAATCTCCCGCACCTCTCAAGTTCCTGACATTACCTGTGGGTTTTGTGAAGTAGGGAGGGGAGCCACCTACCTTCCCTTCCCACCCAAAGTTTGATCGCTGGCTCATTGTATTTACGTCCATAATTAGAATATTTTGTGGAGAAAGCATTTTAAGCATTGCTGGGCAGCGAGGCAGACCATGCCTCTGAGAGCAGGGGGTGGGGGTGGGCAACGGCAGCTGGAGGGGAGGGGGCCAGGGGGATGCAGGGAGCCAGAGGGATGCTGGGCTGGGGCTTCCCTCCTGAGGAGAAGGTGTGGCTGGGGTTCCTGCTCTGCTGTCCTGGGGGTGCCCCCAGCGGTGACCCCAGGTGGGAGGCGAGGGCCTGCGTGCATGAGGGGCTCCACTGCCCCATTCCCTGGGCTTTCGGTCTCTATGAATTTTCATTTTTATTGGAGGGCTGCGTCTGCGGTAGGTACCCAAGGCTCAGTCCCCACCTGCCGATCTCACTATTCTCAGGGCCAGAGCGCCCACCACCCTCAGCAGCTGGGCCGCCTCTGTGGATCCCCTTTCCTGTTTCTTTGACTTCTCTGGCTTCTTTGTAATTTCTGGATGGACTCCTTGGTCCTTTCTAATTCTTACCTCTGCCCATCATGTCTTCATTTCTAAGTCTACTTTCTGGTTTGCTGGTTCTTTCCCCCCGTCCTCTGTCCCAGTTCCCAGGGCGTCACTCCTCTGAGCACGCGTGAAGGCCTGTTAGTTCTAAGCACCCCCAGTCTGAGCTGCTTCTTCTGTGTGCTCTTCTGTCTGTTTCCTGCTCTGTCTGGGAGGGGAGGTGTCCACCTTCAAATCTCCCGGGCTCCTGAGTTTCTTTGGGTGTGGGTTGGACTCGGGGACTGCTAAGCCTCCCAGTCACTGCCCAGGAGGGCCCCAAATGCCAGTGTGCGGAATGGGTCCTCTCTGTGGAAAGGAGCTCCCCTCTGGTTGGCCAGGCCACAACGTGAAGGCATGTTTGCTTTATTCGTCTTCTTTTATTTTTGGTATTTAGAGGTCGATTCTTAAAGTTAATTTTGTTTTGTAAGTTTCTGAAATATTTATGTGGTCCAAAGTCGAATCTATGAAAGAAGACACAGGTGCAGGAGCCTCACCTCCCGCTAGGGGCCGCTGATCCGCCCTCCCCTGCAGGCATCCTTTAAAATAACTGGAGATTGTTCTCTGCTGTTTATTTTAAAAATATAAGCAGAGATAGATAGATAGAGATGATAGAAAGTAGATTAGATAGATGAGAAATAATAGATGATTGATTGATGGCAGATAGATAGCACAGACATAGTACGTAGATGGGGAGAGAGAAGGGAGGGAGGGAGGGAGGAAGGAAGGAACGAGGGAGGGAGGGAGGAGAGAAGGAAGGAAGGAACGAGGGAGAGAGGGAGGGAGGGAGGACATCGGAAGAGCGTCGAGTAAGGAA
>CAUYON010075881.1:0-17463 GCA_963573935.1 Arctocebus calabarensis
GTTGCTGGACAGCAGGAGTTTGTTGTTGGCAGCCACACCATTGCTGATATATAGGCTCCTGGTGATCTGTGAGAGGCCGCTGACTGAGGGCTGCGGGAACTGAATCGGGAGGGCACTTGGGGGCACTGTCATCAAGGCAGTGGGTCAGCAGCCAGCAAGGCATGAGGGCTGCATTTCTGGTAGGCTGTGGCCACAAAAAACTCTCTTCCGCAGGAGGGCGGCAGGTTAGTTCAGGAAGCAGCCGCGCCGGGAAGCCTCAGGCAAGGGTGTTTGCAGCCACAATCCCCGCCCACCCAGCGCTCTGGTTTCCATGGCAATGGTCTCTCTTCGCAGGGAGTAGTCGGCGTACCAGGTCTTCGGAGAAATCCTGGCCTCAACTCACCTGGTCCCGCGATCACGCCGAGGCCACAGCAGTCACTGCAGACCGCAAGACCAGCTCAGCCCATAAGGAGTTATTTCTTATGGATCACCCAAAAAGGTGGTTTCTTGAGATGGAATCTACTCCTGGTAAAAATGCTATGAAAAGTATTGAAGTGACAACAAAGGAGGTAGAATAGTCCATAAACTTAGGTGGCAAAGCAGTGACAGAGTTTGAGAAAATTGACTCCAGTGTTGGGTGGTGCCTGTGGCTCAGTGAGTAGGGTGCTGGCCCCATATACCAAGGGTGACGAGTTCGAACCTGGCCCCAGCCAAACTGCTAAAAAAAGGAAAAAAAAATAGCTGGGCATTGTGGCAGGCGCCTGTAGTCCCAGCTACTCAGGAGGCTGAGGCAAGTGAATGACCTAAGCTCAAGAGCCAGAGATTACCGTGAGCTGAGACACCACAGCTCTCTACTGAGGGCGACAAAACAAAGACTCTGTCTCTAAAAATAAAAAAAAAAATTGACTCCAGTGTTGAAAGAATTTCTACAGTGGGTAAAATGCTATCAAACAGCATCATATGGCTCGGTGCCAGTAGCACAGTGATTACAGTGCCAGCCACATACACTGAAGGTGGCAGGTTGGAGTCTAGCCCGGACTAGCTTACCAACAATAGCAACTGTAACAAAAAATAGCTGGGTGTTGTGGCAGGCACCTGTAGTCTCAGTTGCGTGGGAGGTTGAGGCAAGAGAATCACTTGAGCTCAAGAGTTTGAGGATAGTGTGAGCTGTGACCCCATGGCACTCTACTGAGGGTGACATGGTGAGACTCTGTCTCAAAAACAAACAAAAAACCCAGCATCATACGCTACAGGGAAACCTTTCATTAAAGGAAAAGTAATCAATGCAGTGAATTTTATTGGTGTGTTATTTTAAGAAATGCCACAGAGGGGCAGTGCCTGCTCAGTGAGCAGGGTGCCGGCCCCATATACCAAGGGTGGCGGGTTCAAACCCGGCCCCAGCCAAACTGCATCAAAAATTAGCCGGGCGTTGTGGCGGGTGCCTGTAGTCCTAGCTACTTGGGAGGCTGAAGCAAGAGAATTGCCTCAGCCCAAGAGCTGGAGGTTGCTGTGAGCTGTGAATCCACAGCACTCTACCAAGAGCGATAAAGTGACACTCTGTCTCTACAAAAAAAAAAAAAAAAAAAAAAAGAAATGCCACAGCTACCATAACCTTTACCCCCGATCAGTCAGTAGTATCAGACAAGACCCCATCAGCAGAGAGGCAAGACCCTCCGCCAACAAAAAGATTATGTGTATTTCCCCTCTTATATTTGAAATGGACATTACTTTGCTAGAATTATTTCCTGGAGAAATAAACATATTAGACAGAAATAACCATGTTGGCTTTGAAATATAGCCAAAGAAAATATTTGTCTTTGGTTATCCACCACAGATCTTATCACAGTAGCCACTGACTTTCTGGGTAAGATTTATGATGGTTTTTCCCTCTTGTCTTCCATAAACCATGGAAATGTCCTGTCCATTGCAACATTTCAGCCTCTAAATTGTCTTTCTGACACTGCTTCTTGCACACGGCAAAAGCATAAAAATCCTTTGTCTGACCAAGTGTCTCAGTTTTCTATCAAGAAAATGTGGTCTCCATACCTTGGGGGGCCTTTTCCCTTTCGGTAGGCCATGATTTCACTCTATCAAAGAAACTATAGTCTGCATGCTTAAGGATGCCTCCTTCTGCACTGGATCAGACTCACCAGGCTGGAGAAAAGAAGAGGAGGTGGCTCGGCGCCTGTGGCTCAATGGGCTAAGGCACCAGCCACGTACACCTGAGCTGGTGGGTTCGAATCCAGCCTGGGCCCGCCAAACAACAATGACGGCTGCAACCAAAAATTGGCTGGGCATTGTGGCGGGCACCTGTAGTCCCAGCTACTTGGGAGGCGGAGGCAAGAGACTTGCTTGAGCCCAGGAGTTGGAGGTTGCTGTGAGCTGTGATGCCACGGCACTCTACCCAGGGTGACAGTTTGAGGCTCTGTCTTCAAAAAAAAAAAAAAAAAAGAATCTCCTGTCATTTTTATAGTGGCAAATTATTTTGATTTTTCCTGCTTTGGTTGATAGACCACAATAGGGCTTATGTGGTCATGTGATAGCTGGAATCTGAGCCTAAGTTCAATTCAGAAGGCGCTTGATAGGGCCGTGGGCCACCCTGTGTTTTCCCAGCCCCTGATTGTGTAATTGGAGTAGACATACATGGGAGCTGGCAGAATCCTATACTGATGCAGTGACCCATGAAGTCAGGGCCATTATGGTAGGAAGAGCCACATAGAAGCCCCTACAACTTTCTGTCTTTCCCAGGATAATAATTGTAAAGCATTTCTATATCCTTTGGGAGAGTAGTGGAGATTAGTGCACCATTAACAGCTTGAAGGAAGCACGGGTGGTGAACCCATCCCTATTCAGCTGGCCTGTTTGGCTTGTGCAGCAGGCAGATGGATCTTAGGGAATGACTGTGGATTATTGTCAACCTAATCAGGTGGCGACTACAATGGCAGTTGCTATCCCAAATGAAATATCTCTACTGGAGCAAATCAACATAGCCGTTGGCAGCTGGTGTGAGCTACTGACCTGGCAAATGCTTTTTTCTCATACCAATTACCAAGGGACCACCAGAAGCCAAGAGTCCACATCTGCAGCCTTGCTCTGGGTGACATCAGCTTTACCACTTGCTGTCTTAATATAGGCTGCAGAGAACTTGATCTCAACAGTCCACACAGCATCATATTGGTCTGCTACATTGATGACGGGATGCTGGACAGATCTGATGAGTGGGAGGCAGTTTATTAAGTGTGGTTGGCAAGAAACTCCTTGCTGCTGTCGGTCTGTCAGGGTCCAGTCTGGGGACAGAAGCAATTATTTGAATAAAATTATATCAGTTATCTGAAGAGAGAGAACTTAGTGAAAACAAATGGAGGTTCCAGGCTGTGGTTTTTGAGACAGAGTCTCACTCTGTTGCCCTGAGTAAAGTTTTGTGGTGTCAGCCTCATTCACAGTAACCTCAGACTCCTGGGCTCAAGCAATCCTCCTGCCTCAGCCTCCTCAGTAGGTGGACCACAGGCGCCCCAACAACACCAGGCTAGTTTTTCTTTTCTTTTTTTTCAGTGCAGACCTGGGGGTTGGAGTGGGGGTTGTCTCTTTCTTGCTCAGGCTGGTCTTGAACTCCTGAACTTAAGCAATCCTCCTACCTCAGCCTCCCAGAGTGCTAGGATTATAAGACTGAGTGCACTGACCAACAATAATTAAATAATGCAATGTCGTTATCTAGCTAAATGGAAGGGTAAAATGAAAACTAAGGGGTCCTGGAAGTAGGAACAGCTAAAAGCTGCTATCACCCCCAGGGCTGAGGGGACAAAGGGAAAGAGGTTTAAAGGGGAAAACTGGGAAGCTCTGGGGAGGGACTCCACACAGCTGAGCCTCAGACCTCTGAGAAGGGTGCTGTTTGGTTGGTTCCACATTCGGTGGATTTTATGGATTTTGGTCACAATGTATACCACAATGAGCATGGTACTCTCATCCGTTTACTTTCCAAACAACCAGTAAGACTTTTCACTTTAGGCCAGGTGTGGTGGCTCACTCCTAGAGCACTCTGGAAGGCCGAGCTGGGTAGATTGCTTGAGCTCAGGAGCTTGAGAACAGCCTGTGCAAGAGGGAGACCCTGTCTCTATTAAAAATAGAAAAAGTAGCCAGGCGTGATGGTACATGCCTGGAGCCCTAGCTACGCAGGAGGTTGAGGTAGGAGACTCACTTGAACCTAAGAGTTTGAGGTTTATTGTGAGCTATGATGCCATGGCACTCTACCTAGGGCAAGAAAGCAAGGCTCTGTCTCAAGCAAAAAAAAAAAAAAAAAAAAAGGACTTTTCATTTTGAGTGAGGTACAGAGTATAGAAGGCTGTGTAGCGAGTACAGGCTATGTTACCCAGCAGACCTGGCCTCTCTGTGTTGGTGGTGAAAAGGGATGCTGTGTGGAGGCTTGGGCAGGTGCCAACAGGGGACTCATGGCACAGACCTTTAGTCTTTGGGAGTGAATGTGTGCCCTCTTCTGCAATAACTGTTTTCCTTTTCAGAAATCACTCCTGCCTTGTTCCTGGGTCCTGCTGAGACCAAACACCTGTTCATGCCCTTGAATAACCAGAGGGGCTAAGCTCCCATCATGACCTGCATGTTGCCATTGATGCATCTGTCAGGTCCTGCTAAGGGACAAACCATGTCAAGTGTTTGAATGAAGAGAATTGTTTTCTAAGTGTCCAGTTGCTAATTGCATAACTGAGAGGGTAAAAGGAGAATTCCAAGTCAAGGACCAGACAGCTTTTTCTTTCAAGGTCCAGAGAGTAAATATTTTGGCTTTCAGGCCATACTGTCACAATTCCCCAGCTCTTCTGTTGTAGGAAAATCACAGTACAGATGCAAGTGGGCATGGCTATGTTCCAATAAAACTTTCTTTACAAAGTCTGGAGATGGCCTGAGGGCTAGAGATTTCCCATCCTGGTTATCTGTGAGGTGACATGGAGCTAGCACGGTCAGAAGCAGCCACGTCTCCAGTTCTGAAGGAAGAAAGGCCAGGAACTGAAACTATTGGAAACTTAGAGGAAGGGCTCTGGGAGCCAAAACTCAGACCGTGAAGAGAAGGGCTGCCTGATGGCCCTAGTGTCCCTGAGAAAGGCCAGATGAGGCCAGTTCTGCAGATGCTGGGAAGCTGCAAATGGGATTCATCTTGCTAAAGTGAGAACCACCCCTGCCAGGGGCTGCAGAAGCAAGGTGGTGGGATAGTAGCCTGGCAGGTGCGATCCCTTCTTCCCAGTGCCCCCTGTCGGCAGAGCAGGCAGGCACAGGGGTGCAATTTGAACAGCCAGGTGCAGAGGGCAAGTTGAGAGCTGAATGAAAACCACAAGTGCTTTGATTGACTTTTGGGAATTTAGACTACTACCTTGTCTTTTCTATAAGTGGCTCATCATTTGAATTCTTTCTTACTTCATTACAGAGATTAAACAATCATCTGGGTCCATTGGGGTGGGAGTAGGGTGTGTATGTCAGGGTGGGGAGACTTCTCTAAGAAATAGGTCATTTTTCTGGGAAATGAAGGCTTAGGAGGTAGAAAGGGGTTCTGAGGCTCTGAGAGAGGCTGGGAAGGAACTGGCAGTGTTTAGGCTTCTTCTGTCCTATCTTGAGAATGAAACCAGATCAGACCACCTCTCTCCACCACCACACTTGCCACTCACTTTTGCTTCTAGCATCTCTATGACATCTTCATTAGGCTCACTGGTCCCCACATCCACTCTTGTGCCTGTGATCTGTTCTTATGTGGCCATGACAGCCAAATCGTGCCCCACCCCCACCCAATATCCTTGAATGTTATGTCCTCTGGTGTATCTGGTGCCCGGTAGACTCTGGTCCCCACCCTAGGGCATTTTCTGCCACTCCCATTCTGCTCCAGCCTCCCTGGACCCTGCAAGCCATTCCCACCTCAGGGCCTAAACCTGCTGATTCCTCAGCCTGGAACCTTTAGCCCAGGTCTTCTCTTCCCTCGACCTGCACTTACTTCATGTCCATACTCAAATAATACCTCCTCACACTGAGGAGGAGTGTATCCAAAGCAGTGTCTTCCAGCAGTCTCTATCTTGTCACCTGCTGGATTTTTCATCATAGCCCTTGTCACCACCTGACATTGTATGATTGTATTCACTACTGTGCTCCCAAAGCCAAGCTTGTGTTTGGCCAGGAGAGGGTGCTTGACAAATATTTGTCAAGCAGGTAAATAAATGAATGAGCAAATGGAAAGGGCAGAATGTCTGCCAGGTAGGGATATAGGGTAAGACAGTGTGGGGGTGTGTGAAATAAGTGAGGTTGTTGGAATAAGATGGGGCAGGAAGGACTTCATGGATCCAGGTGTGGGTGGGGCCTCATGGAGGGATCAGGTATGGGGCAAGGCCTTGTGGGACTAGGGGAAGAGTTTGGATAACAGTTTAAGAACAAGGAGAATCATTACAGAATTGGAGCAGGGGAGTGGTGTGACAAGAGCCTAGTGCAATAGGATCCTTCAGCTGCTGGCTGAGTGGCCTGGGAGGCAGAGACCCCCTTTCCAGTCAGAGAGGGGGCCTTGGCAGAGATGAACAGTAGAAGCAGAGAGGAGCACCTCAATTCCAGAGGTGTTGGGGGTGCAGAATTGAGGGGCTTGAGGGTGGATGCAGTGAGGGGTGAGGGACAGGGGCATGTGCAGGCCCCCCCAGGGGCTTCTGCCTAGGATGGTGTTGGGGAGACTGGGAGGGGGCAGAAGTTGAGTCTGCTGCAGGTTCATCAGAGGTTTGGTGGCTGGCTCACTGGTCAGTCAGGGCTCATTGCCTAATTCCCTGGGACCTAGGAAGGAGTCACATCTAGACATGACCTCAAGTGCCCCCTTCCGCCATAGGGCAGCAGGCAGAAAAAGCCCCCTCAGAGGGGAAGCAGTTCTGAATCCCAGGGTCTATGCCTCAGTTTCTTTATGTGTGGAATGTGGGAATGGAGGGCCCTCCACACAGGGTTGTTTTGGGGACTAAACAGCTGCTCTGGGGAAAACTCTGGAACAGTGGCCTCCTAGGGTAAGAGCTGCATATGTGGGAGTGTCTGACTTATGTGAGCTTCCATCACAGGGCCAGAGAAGAGGTCCCTGCATCATAGCCCTAGGAGAGCCTGAGAGAGCCACCAAGAAGGCAGCAACATTCCCCAGCACTCAGCAGAGGATGATGAAATGTGAGATGCAGCCGGTCCTGCTCTGAGCTGGCCCCTGAGCAGTGCCAGAAACATAGGACATGTCCAGCTGGTCTTCCCTTTGAAGGGCTGTGGTTTAGTAGCAGAGACAGAGAAGTGAATAGACATTTCCCACATGGAGCTGTGTTGAGATCAAGTGGTGTCCCAGGTGGGAGGGGTCTGTGGAAGACAATCCAGAGGAGCGATGGCGTGAGGGTGAGCTGGAGGGGTGGGTGGGATCCTGCTCTGCAGGACACTGGGGACAGACACTTCAGGCCAAGGAAATGGCACTCTCAAATGTTGGTGGCCAGAAAGAAGCTGGCGGGAGAGAAAGAGAGGTGGCAAGTGGCCCAGGAGCACAGCAGGGAAGCCGTTGGCAGCCGTGGATGCCATTCAGAGAGGCTGGACTCAGTCAGACCTGAGCAATATTTGTTGGGAACCTACTCTGTGTAGGCTCTGAGGTACCCCTGTGTGCCAGACAGTCACCAGAGGAGCTTGGGATGTAGGGAAGACGGCCCATCACCAAGCAGATAAGCCAGACCATCTCCAGTCATGCTGAGAAGGACATAATACAGAGTAAATGAGTAATGTGAGACAGGACCCTAGGTGGGAGTAGGGGAAATATGGAGGCTGCTTTGGAGAGGGCTGAAAGGGGAGGTATGGTTGAACCCTAGAATGGTGAGAGGGCTAGAGGAAGAGCATGTGCAAAGGCCCTGAGGTGGGAAGCGAGGCTGCTGTGTTGGACAGCAGAAAGCAGGCCAACCTGGCTTGAGCAGGGGGAGCAGGGAAAGGGCATGAGGGGAGGCTGGTGAGGCTGCTGAGCCTCCCAACATTAGGGCCTCTTGGCCATGAAAGGGTTTTGTCTCACGTGTGAGGCCATGACAGGTTTTATTTATTTATTTATTTAGAGATGGAGTCTTTTTTTTTTTTTTTTTTTGAGACAGTCTCAAGCTGTCACCCTGGGTAGAGTGCTATGGTGTTACAACTCACAGTAACCTCAAACTCTTGGGCTTAGGTGATTCTCTTGCTTCAGCCTCCCTAGTAGCTGGGACTGCAGGCGCCCGTCACAACACTAGGCTTTTTTTTTTTTTTTTTATTGTAGTTGTCATTATTGTTTTAGCTGGCCCAGGCCAGTTTTGAACCCACCAGCCTCTATGTATGTGACTGGCACCCTACCTAATGAGCTACAGGCACCGTCATTGAGATAGAGCCTTACTGTGTCACCCTGAGTAGAGTGCCGTGGCATCATCTTAGCTCACAGCAACCTCAAACTCCTGGGTTCAAAAGATCTTCCTACCTCAACCTTCTGAGTAGCTGGGACTACAGGTACTTGTCACAATGACCAGCTAGTTTTTTCTATTTTTGGTAGAGACAGGGTCTCACTCTTGCTCAGGCTGGTCTCAAACTCCTGAGCTCAGGCAAGACACCCAGCTTGGCTTTCCAGAGTGCTAGGATTACAGGCATGAGCAAGCATAGGTTTTAATCAGGGGACTGTCTATCCCTTTGGCTTGTATGTGGGGAATGGATTAGGGGTTATGAGTGGCAGCAGGGGGCCAATGAGGAGGTAAATGTGGTTGTCAGAGAGATGCTGGTGGCCTGTGCTGGGGGGGGGGGATTTAGGGGGGAAGAGAAAGGGACAGATCCAAGGATTGTTTTAGGAGCAGAGCTGCTGCTCTCGCTTCAGGGGAGATAGGCAGCAGGGCCTGGCCCAGGTGTCTAGGCACAGTCTTGGCCTCAGAAGTGGGTAAGGAGGCTAATGACCTAGAAGGGATGGCGCAGAGGGATGGGGGCCCTGCAGGCCTCCAAGAAGTGCAGTCCTGAGTGCCTGCCCCTAGGTCTGCAAGTGGCCCCCTGAGCCCATCTGAAAGGCTACTGCTGCTGCTTCTCAGAAATGGAGACCTGGCCACTGTGGCAGGCCTTGCCAGGATAGCCCTTCCGTGGATGTAAAGACTCCATCCTTTCAGCTGTGATGATTCCCATAGCAATTCATGTCAGTCATAAAAGTGGCAAATGTACAAGAAAGGGGTTAAAGGCTCCTAACCTTAACTCCCAGGAATAGATATTCTCAGCATCGATCCATGTTTAGGCCCCTGCCACACATTGCCACCTCTTGATCATGCTTTGGGGCTGTGCTATCTCTCTGCTCCTACGTGTGGGCTGCTGCCATCTCTCACTCATCCTGTGTTAGCTGTTGAACCTGTGCAGTCTCTCTTCAGTCAGTTCATCTTTTGTCTGCCTGCTCCTTTCTCCCTGAGGTTATGGGGTTATCTTGGGGATCTGCCTCTTCTCTCCCTGACCCTTAATTTCATTTTGGGTCCATCTGTTCTCCCATTGACCTTGGGTTTTATGTGCAGCCTGTGCCGCCTCTCTATACTATGTGGTTATCTTTTGGGCCTGTGTCATCTCTTGCTGACCTTGGGTTGTGTTTGGGTCCCATCTTGTCTATCCCTGACCCTCAGTTAAGCTTTGTGCCCACTCCCCCTGACTATAGGTCAGATTGGGGCCTGGGTTATCCCTCCACTGGCTGGGGACATACTCTGACCTACACCCTCTTTCCCCACCCCATGTCATTTCTGGGGCCTGCATCCTCTCTCCCTGCCCTGTGTTTTGTCTGGGCCTGTATTACCTCCTGTGCTCTCAGTCTCAGCTCTTTCATTTCATCCCCCAGGCGAGGTCCCTCCTCCTCCTGCCCCTGGTGCTGGGGTCCAGTTGAGGCCTGAGCAATAGTGTCAGCATGGCCTGGAAGGGAGCTGGGGGCCCCACCCCTTGACCTGAAGAACCATGGGAGACCTTGTGCCCAACCCCCTCGTTTACAGATGAGTAAACTGAGGCCCAGAGATATGAAAGCTCCTGCCCCACCTCACCCAGCACACTGGGGTGCCTTGCCCCATACTGCGTCATGTGTGTGCACTTGTAAGTGCCACATGTGTATGCTGGTGTGTGCTGTGCCTCTGGGGGATGCCCTGTGTGTCCCTGCTGTCGGCCTGCGTTAGCTGCATCACTGGGTCAGCCTGAGTCTTGGCACGTGTGGGCACAGCATGGTGACACCCATCAGTGATGTTGTACATATGGCTGCCTAGTGCTCACGTGTACATGCATGTGTGTGTTGGTGTGTGTACACAGGGTATGTGTGAAGTACCAGTTATTTTCCCAGCCTTGTGTCCCAACCTCAGGTAAAAGTTGACTGATGTCCCCTTGAGATAACCCTTTTGGATGAGAGATTTTAGGGCACCAGCCTGCAGGCTCACTGAGGTCATGATCTCAGTAGAGCTGGGCCCTGGTTCTGGGTTTCAGGGGCACCTTCATAAACACATGTAGGTCACTGAGAGAGTTGCTATCATATCCCTGCTGTGCAGTCCCTAGCTTTTCCCTTTACTCACTGAGGCCTTTGCCTCTCTAAGACTCAGTTTTCCCATCTGTCAAATGGGGCTAGTAGCAATCCCCAGGGAGCTGTTGGGAGAAGTACACAAGATAATTTATGGAATGATGCCATCTAGTGCGGATTACCCTTTTTCTTTTTGGCACAAAGTCTTATACTGTCGTTGCACTGGGTAGAGTGCTATGGTATCATAGCTCACAGCAACTTCACACTTTTGGGCTCAAGTGATCCTCCTGCCTCAGCCTCCTGAGTAGCTGGGACTACAGGTGTGAGCAACCTTGCTCAGCCAATAAAAAATACCTATTAATCATTAAGACAGAAGAGGTAAAACCAAGCCCCAAAGAGAGGGTCATGGACTGGGTCGGTGTCTAGGTGTCTGGACTCCTATCTCAGGCTGTCTGCCAGAATTGCAGGAGTGGGAGAAATGGGGGTAAGTGGCGAGTTTTACAAAGGAGGCCTCAATGAGGACTCTACAGAGGAGGGGGCAGGAGGGCATGGCAGAGACAGGTAGCTGGGTAGGAAAGAGCCCAGAGGACACTCTTAACAGTGGCCATGAGATGATGAGGATCTGAATTCAGGCCCCTCTGTTTTCTGCCTCTCTCTTCCCTCACCCTCAGTCACTGGCACTCAATGTGTTTCTTTCTAACCCCCTGTCTGTCCTCTCTGCCCACCTCCGCCTGGCCCTGCTTCACTCCAGCAGAAGGCAGACCTGGCTGTGGCCGCGTTCACCATCACAGCTGAGCGGGAGAAGGTCATCGACTTTTCCAAACCCTTCATGACCCTAGGGATCAGCATCCTCTACCGAGTGCACATGGTATGGTTCCTCTGGAGATAGTGGGCTGCTTTCCAGTGTGGAGGCTAACTAGGACCAGGAGGCTGCAAGCTAGAGGCAAACACCCACTGGATTCAGCTGGGCGGGTTGGCTCCTGGGTCCCTGGTGGTGGCAGGGACTGGGCATGTAGCTTGGGTCAGGGGTGGCGCTACATCTCACTCCTTCTCCCTACAGGGTCGAAAGCCTGGCTACTTCTCCTTCCTGGACCCCTTCTCTCCTGCTGTGTGGCTCTTCATGCTTCTTGCCTACCTGGCGGTCAGCTGCGTCCTGTTTCTGGCTGCCAGGTGAGTCAGCTGCTTGCTGCCTGGGAGGAACCAGGGTTTCTGTCACCAATCTGCACGTTCTCTCTTTAGTGTGAACCGTCCTTGGCTTCCTCTCTGGGGGCCTGGATTCCCTGCACCCTCCTTTCTCCCTTTCTTTCTGTCTCTGGGGCTCATTCTTTCCTCTTGTGGCTCTGGCTTTTGCTCTGCAGTTCTCTCTGGGCCTGTTCTTTCTGTTTCTCTCCTGTTTTGCCTTCTCTGTCTTCATTGTGTGTGTGTGTGTGTCTGCCTCTTTTGGGTCTCTGGGTTTCTCTTTCTACCTCTTTTCTCTGTCTGTGTTCATCTGTCTGTCCTTTTCCCCTCTGAGCCTCTTCTCTCGTGACCACGGAGGCTCTGTCTCCTTCCTCTGTTTCTCTCCTTTTCCACCCCCTCTGGGCCTCATCCACCCACACCATGTCTCTCCGCAGGCTGAGCCCCTACGAGTGGTATAACCCGCACCCGTGTCTGCGGGCACGCCCCCACATCCTGGAGAATCAGTACACGCTGGGCAATAGCCTGTGGTTTCCTGTGGGGGGCTTCATGCAGCAGGGCTCAGAGATCATGCCCCGGGCGCTGTCCACGCGCTGTGTCAGCGGAGTCTGGTGAGAAGCTTTCTGTCTGTTCCTGCTGGGCCAGGGAGGGGCAGTCTGAGGCCTGAGTAGGGTTGGGGGCATGTGCAGTATCCCAGGTTAGATTCCCTGTTCCCTACCAAGAGCAAGGCATGGTGGGGGAGAGGTGGGCTGAGCCCCACTCACTAGCTCTCTGACCTTGGCTAGGCCACATCTTCTCTCCATACCTCAGTCTCCCTATCTGAAAAATGGGGATAAAGATGCCCATGTCTCAAGATTGTAAGGATTCCATGAAGCTGTTGTGGAATAATGCTCTTTGAGCTGGACAGCCTTGTGTTGGCACCAGGGACACAATTATAACAGGACTGCTGTTACTATCACAGTCATAGACATTGTCCTGGTTGTCTCAGGGACTTACAGTCCCCAGGTTGAGATAGGCTTTTCTGTTCAAATGCTCCATCAAAGTCCCACAAGCCTCCAGTGTCTCAGACAGAACTTTGCCCTTGACACAATCCCCAAGAAGCTATGTATCAGAAGGCAGACAGCCAAGTTGGTTTTTTTTGTTTTAGAGACAGAGTGTCACTTTGTCAACCATGGTAGAGTGCTAGGGCATCACAGCTCACAGCAACCTCCAACTCTTGGGCTTTGACGATTCTCTTGCCTCAGCCTTCTGAGTAGCTGGGACTACAGGTACCCGCCACAACGCCCAGCTATTTTGTTGTTGTTGTTGCAATTTGGCTGGGGCCAGGTTCAAACCCGCCCCGGTATATGGGTCTGGCATCCCACACATTGAATCACAGGTGCTGCCCTACAAGTTGATTTTTAAAAAATTAGGAATTGTGGCTCAGCGCCCATAGCTCAGTGGTTAGGGTGCCAGCCACATACACTGGGGCTGGTGAGTTCGAGCTCAGCCAGGGTCTGCTAAACAACAATGACAACAATAACAAAAAATAGCTGGGCACTTTGGCGGGCACCTGTAGTCCCAGCTACTTGGGAGGCTGAGGCAAGAGAATCACTTAAGCCCAAGAGTTTGAGGTTGCTGTGAGCTGTGACACCATAGCACTACCGAGGGCGACATAGTAAGACTCTGTCTCAAAAATTAAAAATAAATAAATAAATAAATAAATAAATAATTAGGAATTAGAGGGCCGGGCACAGTGGCTCACAACTATAATCTTAGCATTCTGGGAGGCCAAGGCAGGTGGATTGCCTAAGCTCCGTTGTTTGAGACCAGCCTGAGCAAGAGTGAGACCCCATCTCTACTAAAAATAGCTGGGTGTTGTGGCAGGCACCAGAAGTCCCAGCTACTTGAGAGGCTGAGACAAGAGAATCGTTTCAGCCCAGTAGTTTGAGGTTGCTATGAGCTGTGACTCCATGGCACTCTACAAAGGGTGACAAAGGGAGACCGTGTCTCCAAAAAAAAAAAAAAGGTAGGAATTAGATACCAACACATTGGGCAAATTTGCTCTAACAAATCCAGATTTCTTGCTCTCCCTAATATCTGGGTGATCTAGATCCAGTGCTCAGCTGGCATTTCTGCCAGGTGCCAAGACCTGCTCCCACCTGCTTCTATCCCCACTGCTGCTTCAGCTGCCTGCCAGCCTGGCCACCATAGGCATCCACATTAGTGACCCTGGTCCTATAAATAGTAGCTGGGCTTGATTGCAGTTTCTACAACTCTCCTCACCTCTTTTTTCCTCATGAGAACCACAGAAAGCTGAGGAGGATGTTTAGAGCAGGGAATATTCTCCCTCTGTTATGGATTAGAGGACTGAGATACAGAGAGAAGGAGTAGCTTGCTAGAAAGTGTGTGTTTGGCTAGAGGCAAGGCCAGGCCAGAACCAGGCTCTTTGCCCTGTGCCAGCTGGACCTCAGCACTGTCTGAGCCCAGCTCCCAAGGCCTTTGGGAGCCTTTGCCAATCCCAGGCATCTGGCCTCCTTGAGGAATGTTTCTTCTTTACCTCCTCCCCATCTAAATTCACACATCTTTGGTCATTCCTCAGATGCCCTTCCAGTTACCAGGCACTCGGGTAAAGAGTCAGCCCCATCTCTGTCCTTAAGAGGCAGAGAAACCAATAACAAACAAGTAAACAGAAATACAGGCACTGGACATCATAGTTTATTCAAAGAGTATTTCCCAAGATATTATCTAATTTGGAACTTGATCTGTTTGAGACCGACTTTAATGGGTGGCAGCTTTTTCCCCTCTCCTGACTAAGTGAAAGTAACTGTCGTATGGCAATCGTTTGCAATCCATTTGGTCTACTGGCTCTGAAACTTCTGAGTCTTGATGATTGTTAAAATGTTTTTGGATTTTGGCTCGGCGTCTGTAGCATAGTGGTTACGGCGCCAGCCACATACACCAGAGCTGGCGGGTTCGAACTGATCCAGGCCTGCCAAACAATGACAACTGCAACAACAACAAAAAAAATAGCGTTGTGACGGGCACCTGTAGTCCCAGCTACTTGGGAGGCTGAGGCAGGAGAATCGCTTAAGCCCAAGAGGTTGAAGTTGCTGTGGGCTGTGATGCCACAGCATTCTACTGAGGGTGATGCAGTGAGACTACGTCAAAAAAAAAAAAGTTTTTTGAATATTAATCATTTCAAATGATACCTCTATTACTTAGTATCCTATTGCTGCTGCAAAAAATTACCAGTAATTTAGTGACTTGAAACAACACATTTATTCTCCTACAGTTCTCGAGGTCAGAATTTAGAAATAGATTTCACTAGGCTAATATCAGGCTATTGGCAGGCTGGTTCATCTGGAGGCTTAAGGGGAGAATCCATTTCCTTGCCTCTTCCGGCTTCTAGAAACCATCTGCAATCTGTGACTTGTGGCCCTTTCCTCCATCTTCAAAGCTGAGAGTGGAGCATCTTCAGATCTCTCTTTCTAACTCTGACTTCCTTCTTCCACTTATAAGCACCCTTGTGATTCCTGTAGGCCCTTCTGGATAATCTGGGGTAATTTCCCCATCATAAGATCCTTAACTTAATCACACCTACAAAGTCCTTTTTACCATATAAGGTCACATAGTTCTATATTTTAGGGAGTAGGATGGAGATGTCTTTGGTGGTAGTTGTAGGAGGGAACTTATTCTGCCTACCACACACCCCAAGTGAGATGTGTTAATATTGTCAGTATGAAGCTGGGTGCATTGGGAGCACTTTGGGAGGCTGAGGTAGGAGGATTGCTTGAGGCCAGGAGTTTGAGACCAGCCTGGGTGGTAAAGTAAGACCCTGTCTCTTCAAAACATTTTTTAAAATAAGTTGGGTATGGTGGCATGTCCCTGTAATCCTAGTTACTTAGGAGGCTAAGGCAGGAGGATTGCTTGTGCCCAAGAGTTTGAGGTTATAGTGAGCTATGATAATTCTCTTGTACCCCAGCCTAGGTGACACAGTGGGGCTCAAGTCTTTAAAAAAAAATTGTCAATATAATGACATAGCAGATGCAGGTAAAATTTGCTACAAAGAACCAAAACCAGTGACCAGGAACAGTAGAGAATGGAGATGGTCAAAGAAGGCCCCTGAGGAAGTGAATCTGGGCTGAGCCCTAAAGGCAAAAATTGGCCAGGCATGGTGTCACACCTGTAATCCTAGCACTCTGGGAAGCTGAGGTGGGTAGATTGCCTGAGGAGTTCAAGACCAGCCTGAGCAAGAGTGAGGCTAAACATAGAAAAACTAGCTGGGCATTGTGGCGGGTACCTATAATCGCAGCTAGTCAGGAGGCTGAGGCAAGAAGATCACTTGAGCCCAAGAGTTTGAAGTTCCTGTGAGCTATGACACCATAGCACTCTACTCAGCAACAGAGTGAGACTCTCAAAAAAAAAAAAAGGGTAGCACCTGTGACTCAAAGGAGTAGGGTGCCAGCCCCATATGCTGGAGGTGGCGGGTTCAAACCCAGCTCTGGCCAAAAACTGCAAAAAAAAAAAAAAAAGTAAAAATGGAGTCCATGTCAAAGAGAGAGAGGAGCATTCCAGACAGGTGTGAATGAGCTAGGTATATGCAGAGATGGCTGAGAGGGTACTGAGGAGTCCAGCCTTGACAAATCTGGTTGAGTCCCCACATTGGGGGGCAGGGACACCCGTGGCCTCCTCTCTGCAGGCCCCCTTTCTACTCCCTGGTCAGGGCCTCTTCCTGAGTGAGGATCATGCTCTCTAGCCAGCTGTTCCCTACCTCTTCCCATTGCTGTTACCAGGGAAGCCCTTGCTTGTGTCCCTTCCCCTCATTAGAGCCTTTGACTCTGAGGGGTCACTCTCTTCTGTACCCTACCTCCTCTCACACATTCACTCACTCAGCAGGTGTCTGTTAATCTCTGGATGTGACCCAGCATGATGACTCAGCAGGCCAGGTCCCTACCCTCAGAGACTCACATTCCAGTTGGGAGTGAGAGGTTGATGCTGTCATTCTGGGGGACTTGGCTGGCGCCTGACCTGTAGCAGTCAGGCCATAACCTATATCGGTGTCTACTCAGCCCACAGGCTTCTGCAGCTACACTCCAAGGCTTGTCATTGTTCCGACAGCTCTGTCTCAGGAGTTACCATTTCCAAGGTTTCAGTCTGACCACAGCCCCTGTCCTGCTAAGTCTCCCTTAGTCACTCTATGCAGTGAGCCCTCTGACTTCCCTCTTCTCCTCTGAGCCCCGCCTGCTTTCATGCCAGCCATCTCCAGGTAGCATCTGGCTCATCTCTTCAGCTGTTGTCCTCAACCCTTCCCCAAGTTATTTTTCTTATGCCCTCATGGCAAGAAAACTCCCACACCTCTGATCTGGCCAGCAACTTGGCTCTAGCCTCTCTCTGCAGCCCCAGCTCCACCAGGGGCACATGTGAGCCCCCCATCCATACAACCAATCTCTGTCTTTCCAGAAGCACTCTGCTTGCTGTGTGTCCTTCTGGTTTCCTCCTGCCTCTCTGCTCCTGTTTCAGCTGCTATGGGCTCCCTCTGCCCTTGCCACCCTTCATATGGTACTTCTCACCCACTGGTAGGTTTTCAGTGCTTGTAGACCCAATGCCCTCTTTTTATAACAAATAATGTTTGATACTTCTTTTCCACCCTGAGCTGAAATTTTAAAGGTAAGATATCCACTTACACAAATAATTTTTTTTTTTTGAGACAGAGCCTCAAGCTGTCACCCTGGATAGAGTGCTGTGGCATCACAGCTCACAGCAACCTCCAATTCCTGGGCTCAAGCGAGTCTCTTGCCTCCGCCTCCCAAGTAGCTGGGACTACAGGCGCC